>CAUYRT010012629.1:0-38121 GCA_963574885.1 Lepilemur ruficaudatus
CTACTCTGTCAAAGTAGTCCATAGAGTACATACATAGTGCTCCAACTGTATCTACGTACAACCAACACTCCATTTTAAGTGTACAATTAAATGATTCAAAATTTATATAATGTTTAATGTTCTCCCTTTCCTTGGTTTCTGACAGCTTCAGGCTTGGGAATTCTACAGTGAGAAGAGGGGTTCAATGGGATATACTACTCACCTTTACCTTCTTCCTCCCCACATCACATGATTACTAGGCTGTCTTTTCAGTTTTCTGGAGTTGGAGAAAAGTTGGGTGAGAAGACAAATTTGAAGGTTGCAGGAGATCAGTTATATTTGCCTGATACTAAATTTTCCCTGGCCAGGCTATTGGTTATACCTGATTCTCCCATAGCTTTCTGGAAATTCAGAGCTGAGTGCCTGCTTTCGTGACTGTAGATAATTCCCTTTTTTATCATACGGGATCTCTTACCTGCAATCCCCTAATTCAGACCTTTACTCTGCCTGAAAATGTGCAACACTTTCTTCAGCCCTGGTTTTCTACAGCCTACACCATAAGGCTCTCTCTATTGGAATTCCATTGCTCTTCTAATTGGACCTGTTGATCAAAGCTACTTTAATACAACTCAAAGCTGATTATTTTCCCAAATGACCCACACCTGGACTATGTGAAACACTCTCACTTTTATGAAAAATCCTGAGAAGGTAGAACATTCACAACGTATTTCCCTTTCCCTGATCCATTGGCAGAGCAGCCAATTAGTTATCATTTTTTACCTTAACACTTTCCCAGGTATAGGCTTCACACTAGAATTTGACCTATAAAGACCCAAGGTCAAGCTCTCCAATGGGGTTGCTTTTCAGATCCTACCACTAGCTCCTTACACAAAGAAAAATAAGCACAGGCAGAGCTAGACATGGCAGCAAGGAATTCATTAGTGGGCAAGACAGAGACCTTATTCTTAAAGGGTTTGGAGTAGACATCTCATGCTTGAGTGTCTGAAACCCCTCTTAGAATCTCTCATAGACTCTCTGACTGCAGAATTTGACATATCCTTCATCTTATTTTTTTCTTAATATTCTCCCAAATTTTAGTTCATGTCTCTTAGAAGTTCCTTTATGCTTGTTTACAGACTTTATCATGAAAAAGTCTTCTTTTTTTCAAACTTTTAATTACTTTCAAATTACCAATCAGTTGTTCTTCACCGGATAGGGTGGAATAAACATTTCTCTTCCCTGATAATGTTTCTTCTGCATTCCCATAGTGAAATTCCAGAAAGGTTCATAAGAATACATCACATTACATGTTTTGAACATAGTGACACTTCCAGGTAAAGGTAGGATAATTGAAGCTCTCCCATCATTTTTCTATTATTTGTGGACATATTTATCATCTGGGAAACATCTTTTTATATTTTCAATATGATCAACTGTCTGTTGCAGGGCTATTCAGAGTGACAGTCCATAATGAAATAAAAAACTTGCATCAGAATATGATTCAATTTGCTGCTTTCTTCATTGATAAAGTCTTGTTATGAAAAATAAATATCAGCTAATCTAAACAGTATGCTTAATACTTAGGTGATTTTCACATTGGCATGAGCTTCTGTCTCATTGTGCGTAAGTAACAAATAGTTAACACGTCAGCTGCTGTACCAGACTACGCCATGAGAAGCTCTGGTCTAAGGAATAGATCAGTGATTCAACAACATTTCAATTTTCTTTTTCCTCAACCACAAGTTAAAATTTATCAGATTCTTAGACACAAACTTCAAATTAACATAAAATTATTAATATGCTCCCAATATCTTTCTTAGACATTTTCATAGGGATTTCAGGAACTTTTAGTGCTTCATAAACTGATAGTCTCAATACCAACTTCATCTCAAAATACCTAGATCTATAGCTACTACTGAGGATCATACACAGAAACAAATTTAGACAGTTAATGAAGATTGCCAATGTCTCAAGCAACAGTTATGCTAATGCAATAAAAAAAACTGTTACAAAGATTAAGAAATCTCTTGTTTTGAATTAATTCCTACATGCCCTTGGATTTAAAATATCATTAAAATTAAGTTTAAAAGAAAGGAAGAACAAAGTGCAATTAAAGTCAGTTTTATGCATGAAAGTATGTTTAAATTTTGTTTCCAATAACAATTTTATAAAAAGCCTAGATGTACAGTTAATGGACTAAAAATGAATCTAAAAATTTGTCAGTCTTCACAATTTGTATTCCAAGTACTTTATGACTAAAAGAAAGTATCAGTTATCTCAAATTATTCCATTTTTAAAGAAATTTAAATAGCAGTGAGGGAAACATCAATCAGTCACCTGATATTTGGAAATACTTGTTTATTTAACCTTTGAGATGCCACAATACCAATTTGAGAAAACAGAGGTAAATAAATCTCTTGTGAAAATTGCTCAGATATTTCTTTTATAATGTTAGTGTTCTTGTCTGTAAATCTCTGATTCCAGCCACAGCCTCAGCTTTCTCTGACTTTGATTTATCTGGAGGCTGACCTGGGTCTAACCGTATCATCCTAAGTTCTGAGCCAGGCTTTAGGATTATGGGGCTATGATCTGGTAGACTCTAGAGGAAAAAATTAACTGAAGAATGCTTTTTCTGACAACTGATAAATCCCTGTTCTTCCAGGTTATACCAAACACCACAGTGTGGTTAAAATAAGTTGAGAATGGGAACACAATATGAATTGAGGATGAGGACACGATATGATTTAAGGAGATAACTTAAGGAGAAGAGTATATGTAAGAAAGCAAGAGATGACATGGGAAGGGAGACAGGACATAGGTGGCCTGGAAGCCATCAATTCTTAGGTTTATAAAGCTTAGAGTCTAAAGGAGTAATTAGCATCAAGCCCCGATCAATTTTCCTCAGCACAGTATTTTATTAGATTGCTACATGGCAGCATACTAATTAAAACTGATTGGTCTAATTAGAATCCCATTAATAAGAAAGGCAATGGCAGATGTATCACCACATCCATGGTGCTTTGACTCATCAGAAGCCCTGACATTCAAGCAGTTGTGAATATAGTTGCCCTTTTGTCATTTATTTTGTTTTATTTTAAGAAAGGAAAAGAACAAATATGGATGGGGGTAAAGGACGGTAAGCTACATAGTATTCTGGTAGTGAGGACAATCAAAGAACAATTAGTGATGATCAAACACTAGAGAAAGGCTCAATAAATTATTTTTAAAACTCAGGCTACAGTGACAACATTAATTCTTTAGGGACTTATAGGACAATAATACATCTAAACGTAATTCCGAAATAAGACACTTGATTTAATTTCTTACCTAAATATCATGGCAAAAGTGAAAAGATGAAATTAGACTAGTAAGGGATTTTTCATAATAATAATAATATGATCATAGTTCTACATAGATTATATCAATTATATCAGATTCTAATCCTGAAAAAATTATTCTATTTCTGTTGTTTCTTAACATTGATGCACTCATCCACTCCTCCCAAAAACGACATGTGTATTTTGAGAGGCTAAGATATATTAATAGAAAATATTTATTTTTTATTATATAAATACTCACTGAGTATCTTCCATGTGCCAAACACAATTTCAGATAACAGAGATACAGTCTCTGTCCAATTATTTTGCATAGAAGGATCAACAGTGAAAGAAAAGCAGTAAGCAATTAAAATAAAATCTCTCTACACATAAACCCTTCTCTTTTTTTTATTTTTATTTCAGGGTATTATGAGGGTACAAACATTTTGGTTGCATTTTATGTCTTTGCCTCATCCCAGCGAGGGTTAGAGGCATGCCCCTCTGCAATGCTCACCGTGTCCTTTAGTTGTGAGTTTGTCCCCCCCCATTCCCCCAATCCCTGGAGAATATTACTACCATGTGAGCGCCATAGTGTTAATCAGTTAGTGCCAATTTGATGGTGAGTACAAGTGGAGCCTATTCTTCCGATCTTGTGATACCTCTCTTTGGATAATGGGCTCAAGTTCAATCCAGGAAAATATAAGAGGTGCTAGATCACTGTTGTTTCTTATAATTCTTGTCTAGACTCCGCCATTTCAGCAGCACCCAAGGAGCCCCTAGGTGTCAGGCTCTGGCAGCCCAGTTACATTCCCATTTTTCAGTCTACCATGTGTGCCGTCATGGTTTGAATGTAGATCTGGGCTACTCCCCAGGTTCCGGACATTTCCACAACCCTATCCAGTGATGACAATTCATATTTCCCTGTATTCTCTATGCGACTTCTTGGGCCTTTTTGCCCTTGTGTCTTGGGTACCCAGGATTGCTGGGAAGCAGTATTTTAGGTAAATTCTGATTATGACAATAGCTACATGATAGATTTGTTTTATATAATATACTCTGTCTCCTCTCTCCTTTTTCCTTGACTCAGAAAGAATTTCTTTCTATAGAACACTCTAACTGGGTTCTAATTCCTCATTGGATATTCCATATTACCATAAGAATTTCAAAAGTTTAGCCTAGAGTTTTTCTGTATTTTTCTTGTTCATGATTAGACTGTGTCTCTTCCTCCTACATCCTAACAATACACTATCCATTCCCAGTAAATTCCCTTCTACATGCTTGGTTTTTTTTCTTTTCCAGGTGACAAATACAATATGAGTTTTCTAACTAATTTCTTGGAGTAGGTCTTTATGTAATACATACCGTAACTACGTGTTTCGGATGTTTCAGGCAGTCCCAATTTCAATCTGCTCTGTGTGTGTGTATGTGTGTTTGATAGGATATTTTAACAAAGTAAAAAGCAAACTTCAAATATCAATGGCTTGACACAGCAAAGATTTTTGCTCTCTTTTTTTTGTTTGTTTCTCACATCACATTTCGGTCTGAGTAGAGTAGTGGGCAGTAAGAGAGGAGGAGGAGGCTCTGCTCAAGCTCATTCCATCTTGTGGTACCACCTTCTTCCACCCTAACACTGACCCTCCAATTTTGAGGTAGAATGTGGATAGTATTTGTGTCTGACCTACATGTGGCATGCCTCACTTCTGTCCATATTCCATTGACCAGAACGCAGGCACATTGCTTCAACAAACTGAGAGGGAGCTAGGAAGTGCCTTTTTTATGTGTTTAAAAAAAAAGAAAAGAAAAAGAAAAAAAAAAACATTAGTAAGCACTTTGTCTGCCACATTCTGCCATTCTGATCAATAAATATTTTCATTTCTTTATGTCCTCACGTATTACACCATGTTCTCGTCACAAAGGAGACAACTCCAAATTTCATCTAGTCTTTGCATCAGCTGAAAGACCAGAAGCTTTAGGTTCTGCACTGCTGCTCAGTCATATCGATTGGGATCAGATGTGGCTTCTCTTTGTCCAGCAATTTAAGGTCTAAAAGCTCAGTTATCTGATCACATCCCCTAACCTCATGCTAAAATGTCAGGATGAATTAGGAATAAGATACTCTTGGACATAATTGAAAAGTAAACCGAGGAGCATGCTTTGGTAGATGTACAAGTTTTTACAACTAACTTCTGCTGGAGCAAGTTTGGGGTTCTGAGAGCGCTTTTATAGCTAGAAAATTCAAAAGCATTTTAAATCTACGATCAGAGAACTTCAATCAATATAGTTTCTCCACATCGCCACATACTTCTGAGTTATTTGGCTCCAGCCATTTCATGACCAGTAATATATCCAAAGTTCTTTTTAGGCACAAGTTTTAAATCTTCTTTGTATTTGCTTTTGTGCCTGCATGCTTCTCCTTCCCATCTGACTGTAGGCAACATTGGGGTTTTCAGGTGTGAACAAGAGAAAGCAACCTTTTATTTTATCTTTGACCCAAAGCTGAATATTAATGGACCTTCAGTGATAAAAATAGTTCTCTTTCCTTATTCCTACTGTATGACATCTAGAAGCAGGTGGGTTTTCAACACATTAGGCCATGAATTTATGAATTCTATACCTTTTTATTTTTTATTTCAAACAACTCAATTTCTAATTCTCTTCTATTGGCATCCCTTGTTTAAATACTGTGCTAAATGCAGCCAATATCGATACACAGTAACACCTTTTTCCCCAGCCAATTCCTCTAGAGACACTGGCTCAATAGCTATATACATTGTCTTCAGAGTTAATATAGCCAACATTTTTACCAATGGTTTTGGTATTGTATAATATGTATCACCGTATTTCCACTCTCCAATATCTCTTTGTTGCTCATTATTAGAGAATTATGCAAATATTATGTATTTTTATTTAATCACTTCAAAATTCCAATTTTAGTATTTTTAAAATATACTGTTATAACAAGGAAACCCAAAATCTCAGTGACTTAACAATGGTTCATTTACTGCCTAAATGTTTCTTTTGCACCTTTTTTTCCACACATAGAATGTCCTCTCCAAAGGAGACAATCCCAAACACCATCTAATCTTTGCAACCAGCTGAAAGACCAAACATTTCAGATTTTATATTATTCGGTCATATCTGTTGTGTCCAGATATGGCTCCTCTTGGTAAAGCAAATTCTCAAAAGCATAAATTAGATGAAGGAGGAATGCTATATTTCACAGAATAATTTAGGAACCATGGTGGTTTTATCTTGTACACTACAATTTTCCAGATGTTTTCTCCATAATTAGCATGCAATGGAAAAAGAAGGTGGAAGTTTATACATAGGATTTTTATAGGCGAGGCTTTGAAATGGTCTCTATCACTTTTGTGCACATTGCCTTGGTTAGAACACAGGATTATGTCCATAATGTACGGGATCTTTGAAACACTGGTGAGCACCGAACATAGAAAGAAGGGGAGAAACACATATATTGGTGAGCATTCTTTGTCTTATTATCTACATAAATACAAGCACGTATATCATTAAACACAACTATAAATTTCAGAAATTTTTTTTTTTTGAGGAAAACCAGGACAAAATTTGGAGAAAATTAGATTGAGTTTCAGGAGTCACTTAATCAGAGAGACCCTTCAAGGATTTTCTACGTCTCCAAAATTTTGAGTACTTTTTTAGAGAAAGTAGCATGAGAATACTCACGGTGTTGATTATCATCAGAGTTGGTCTGAGACAAAAAAAAAAAAAAACCATGATTTTATTTTTCTTACTGTGTCAGATAGTTTTAAGATAAGCTTCACTAAAAACACTCAAAGTGGAAAAGTTATGCCAAAAGTTTGGATGGATTTGTTTCCTAAAGTAGCCATGGCATTTGTCATGGGAGCAAGTATGGCTATATCAGAAAAAAAAAAAAAGCTGAACAAGAAGTCTATCTTGGATAAAACCCAATAATGTCAAGTAGGCTTTATGCTATATGATGGAAATAATGGCCAAATGAACAGAAATAAACATTTGTCATGAAATAAAAGGATCCAAGGCTTGATCCAGGCTAAATCCTAGTTCATCATCAGAGAGCTAAGTTTTAGAGCCCCCAGAGAAACTAAAACCATGCTCAGGTATGAATGGACTATTCATAAAGCATAGTGAAGTAACAAGAGACCACAGTCAGTCTGATATTTGGGAGGGTTCAGATCTTTATTCTTCACTTTGACACCAACTGCTTCCTTAGAAAATCTCATAACTATCAGCAGATGCATATTCATGTGCCCATAGACACCTTACTTATGCTTTGAAGCTATATTATCCCTCTTAGGAGAATGGGGTGCACCTATTGTTTGGTCAAAGTCTTAGGAATTAATTATTTCCTCAAATTAGTCATTAGAATTTCATACTTTTCCAGAGCCCAGGCATATTGAGAAAGCATATTCTCAGTGCTAGGGTTACCAACAAGGCCTCTAGTAGTGGCTGAGATGCTAGGGTTTCATTTATAAATTTCCAGGATATCCATATCATTTTAATATCGTACTTTTGCTATGATAAGAAGCCATACCATTTTCAAATAAATTCGATTCAGTAAACTACTCATGTTACCTGAATTTGTTATCTATAAAATTCTGGTCCATTTCTTCAGCTACTGTGTAAAAACACAACCATACACATTAGTTTATATCTTCTTCTTCAGCCCGGGAAATCATTATGCTTAGTGGAGATAAATAAGCATTCTCAGTGCAGATATGTTTTATTCAAGCTAATGACATGTCGCTGTATTTTGTTTGTCCCGTCTTCTCAGAGTCACACAGCTAAATTCAGAGTCTGAATTTAGTAATTCAGTAAGTAGATGGTAAATAAAGCTGAGAGCTCAGCACAGCAGTTTTATGTGACAATCAGCCAATAGTGTTAGAATAAATTTTAAGGGGTATTGTGGAATAACTGCCAAAGGTTATTTGTGCAAATGAGATTGAATATCTCTGTAGAACTTTCTCAAGACTCAAGTAAGCATGACATGTATTTAATATTTATATAGATAAAAAAATTTCCATTGCCCTTATTCTTTATTTCCTCTTTATTGTTGAATGCTTGTAGTCACAGAAAATGTTTAGAAAGTCTAAATTTTTGTTCTTATCCCTAATAAATATGAGTTCATTTAAGGATATACATAAAGCTTATTTATATAAGATGGAACATAAGGATAAGATTAGACAATAAATTTTTAAAAACTTGTCTATACCTTTGTCATTCCACTTAACATCTTCAACATTGTGTCATACATAGCAAAGTCCATGTTTATATTCTCTACTATGTCTTTTATTATTTAAACATATCTGCAACATATTTACTTTTTTTTTGTCCCAAATGTGTTCACAGGAAACATATTTACTTTTGTATTTTTTAAAAATGCCTATTGTGGTGCCTGGAGTATAGTAAATGTTCAATTAAATAAAATATCATTGAAAGGAAAGTAAGAAAGAAAAGAAGTATGAGAGAAAGAGGAGTCAGAAGAATTGAAGAGAATAAGGAAATGAAGAAAAGCTTTGCAAATAGAAAAATATTAACTTTCAAATTATTATTAATTTCCACCACATAATTAGTCATCTCTGAACTCTACACATATTACTCAACACTAGACATCTGGGTCTGGTTTTTAATAAATGAAAATGTGTGGTACTATAATATTTTGTAGCTACTAAATTTATCAAAAAAAGAAATTCATAAAAATCAATTGAACAGTGAGTTTATAAGCTTTCCAAATGCAACTTCTGTGCTGTGGGATTTTTGAAAACTCCAAATCTGATCATAAATCATTTTTATTGCCAGCTTTTTCAACAGAACAAAAGTAAATGCTAAAATGTATATAATATTTCAAAGAAATCACAGTGATTTAAAGCCATGATTTAGTAAGTAAACCATGGCTTTGGTGAGTAAAACATACCTTTTTGTTTAATAGATATCCCAAATTTATATTTGCAAACTAAACTGTAGATTGTCCCCTCAAATTCTTGCTTTACTCAGACTATCTTAATGACAGTGATCACAAATTTATCCTCCCCCAAACTTGCAGCTATTGTAAATGCTTGTTTTTCTTATCAGTCATATTTAATGTGTCAGGAAATCTGGTTGGCTTTTCTTAAGAATATCCAGATTCAGACTACTTATCATCAATTTCCATTTCAATTTTCCACTTCAATTTCTTTTCTTCATTATTTACAAAAGCTTTTTATCTGGTCTCCCTATTTTTTTAAAATTCTTTTCTTCCTATAATCTATTCTCAAACTAGTTATATATCTTTTAAAAACATAGATCATGTCACCTTTTTTTTAAGACTCTTTAGTGGCTCCCCATTTCACGCAGTAAAAACCAAAGTCCTCCCAAAAGCCTGCAAGGCTCTACTCAACCTGCAAGCCACCCACCCACCGTCCCACCCTTACCACTAAGATCTCCTCTCTTCCCGTCAGCCGCCAGCCGTGCTCTATGCAAACCACACCGGCCTCCACATTACCCCTAAAACATTCTAGATGTTCTCCTATGGTGGAGATTCTATTTAGGGACTCTAAGTAGTTTAAAAATGATTCAAGCATGTCTAAGTATTTGGAAAATAACAGGAAACCATTAAATATTTGGCGGATATATTAGTGAATGAACAAATAAGTATTTGTCAAATATATTCACAAATGAGTAGTTGTCAAATATGTTTACATTGCATTTGAATAATTTTAACCTGAGAATCTTTACATATTAAATAATGACATGCTACATTATAGGTTTCATCTTTCGTTTAAGAGCTCTGAATTATTAGTGACATTAATTATGCTTCAATAAATTTATTCAAAATAAGAATGAAAACTATTTGTAATTAAAATCAATATTGGTCTCATTCATACACAGCTTCCATCAGTGCCTTACACAAATAATGTTACTACACTTTGGTCAAAACTCCAGTACTCGTGATTTCCTTCTAATTTGGTTTTGAGGTTGCACTCTTCTAAGAAAGCCACATTCTAGGAGAGCCCTGACGTAGGGGAAAGTTAAATTCACATATGTGTCAGGTGAGACACAATAAGAAAGGGAAACCAAAATGCATAAAGCAAAAAAATTTATTACTCACAGGCCCAGAGAGGTTAGAGGTGCAGGTAGCAGGCTGACAGGAAGTCGGAGGCAACAAGAAGCTCGACCAACACATGGGGATTGAGATAGGACATGTAGGACGACGTCTTTATTAAGGTACTTGGACATTGTCCCTTGGACTTCTTCATTACGTTTGTAGATTGTCTAATTTAAAAAAAATGGAGAGACTTACTTACACGACTCTAAGGTCAACTATTAGGTTTTATCGTGGTTAACAGCTGTGGGGTGTGTTGTGTTTTGGGTCAGTGAGATGAGGAACAAGTGGGCTATATCACAAACCACCTTACAGGAATAAGTTTCAACTTGGCCAAAGGTTATGGGAAACAAAGCTGGGTTTCAAATAACTTATGTCAGGCCTAAAATAAATATGAGGCAGCAACCATATTAAACAAATTTTTGAGAAGCTGTTAGCGGTAAATCCCAACCAATTTTGACACTGTTCAAGTACTATTGTTCAACAACCGTTCAAGTACCAGTACAACTCATTTTTTACCTATTTAACCAAGGTTTTTAATATTTTTGTATAACATAAACTCTCAGTCCTTGAAAGAAAATTTGTTCTATGATTTAGCCATAAAAGTTATTCTATATACTTCGATTATTCCATTTCTCTTGTCTAAAATTACTCCCTTGACTTCTTTCCTTGCCCACTTACTTACGTACAATTTAGACTTAAAATACTAAGTACCTTTTCCTCCACATAGCCAACTCTTCCTTTACCTTTATGAAATCTTCCTTTAATAACTTTATAGTCAAAGTTCTGCTGCTAGGGATACTTAATGTACACTCTTTTGTAGATAAATTTTGTTTTATAAATATAGCTTTCTTTCCCAGTAGATAAAGCATCTTAGGATTAAGTACCTAGTTGGATTTATGGCTTCCAATTGTCCAATAAATATTTATCTTCAAAATTTGAACACAAAAAATGGGAAATCCCAGGAATTTTTAGGCATTCCTGAACTTGAATTTTTCTACATTTTTGGAATATTTATAAAAAGAACAGTAGTATTTAGTATTTAAATAAATAGTTTAAGAGTATTTTGATTACTATTTCAGTAGTATTTTAGTTTTACTTACAATTACAATCTATAGAAAAAATTCAAACACTGGAAAACATCAGTGAACATTATTGGGAAGTTTTCAACAGTCTGATGTCCCAGCAAAGTAAAAGCAAGATACAGAATCATGTGTCAAAATTGCCAATTTAAGTACTTATTTATCATCCTAAACTTGTTATTTCTTGGAAAACCATTCATAAGATTTGCACAAAGTACAATATATGTATACAGCTGTTCCTTGCTATACATGGGGGATTACTTCCAGAACACCCCTCTAACACATACACCACGATACCAAAATCGCACATTCTCAAGCACCACAGTTGGCCTTATGGAACTGTGCAGCCCTCCCTAGACACATGTTTAACAATCTATGAATACCATATTTTCAATCTGCATTTGGTTGAAAAAGATCTGAAAATAAGTAGACCTGTGCAGTTCAAACCTGTGTTGCTCAAGGGTCAACTGTTTATGCATACATGTACATTATAGTTAGATAGCTAAAGATAGAAATAGAGATAGAGATAAGAATATAATTTGCAAGAATGACTCACCATTAGCAGGAGAGAAGCTCACAAACTCACACTTGTAACACAGTGAAAGCTACAAGTGAGGACTGTGATTGATCCTTCCTTACATGTTCCTGTTACCATTTCTATTGACTTGCTATTAGCAGATTCCGTCAAATCAGTGAAGTCTCTGTATTTATAGTTATGTTTTAATTCTCGTATGAAAATTGTAAGTAATTTTTCTTTGTTTCCCAATCTGTCAACTGTTATTAGGATTTGAGATTTAGAAGAACATATATATTTTTGAAGAAAAGCCAGAAAGACGTTCCCTCATGAATACTGAAGTTGGGTTACTATGTCGTGTCACCTATGAATATCTTTTAAATATCTGATATGTGTTATTCAGTGAGAAAGATATTGGTAATGAAACAGTGAACAAGACAGACGTTGTCTGGCTTCTGGCGGAGCTTGCATTCTAGCTGGAAAGACTAGGAGTTAATCAAATGCAATGAGATATGACAGGTATATAATTGAGGAGGTACTAGATATAAGAACACATATTAGGAATTTCATATTTTTTCATATAGAAATAAAATATTAGCAACTGATACTTAGACTGATGATAATATTAGGCTTTTATATGGGAAAACATAGAAAATTTGAATTAAGAGCAAGTGCAGTAGAGGTACACATTTTCCATTATTATACTATTGAATATTTCTCAGCATGGCTTTCACTCCTCTATAAAAATCAAATCAAATTGATTGTTTGTGGTACATTATTTCATTTCAAAATGATGCCACTCACAGATGATTTATTTACAGTTCATTACTTGATAACTATCCAGTAAGAGAGCGGAATGAATTACCCATAAATAGAGCATGGTAATGGTGCTCAGGGCAATCAGAATCAATATTAAGACTCTATAAAAAAATTGAAACCCTTGAATTATTCTGATTTAGGGAATAGTACCACATCTTGGAGAGTAAAAGCAATATTCAAATTTATCAATGCGAACAACTTAGAGCTTACTGAGTTATATAATTAACTTTGATGGAAAAATACAAAATTATGTGTTTGAACAACTTT
The DNA here is from genome assembly GCA_963574885.1 of Lepilemur ruficaudatus. Taxonomy (NCBI): domain Eukaryota; kingdom Metazoa; phylum Chordata; class Mammalia; order Primates; family Lepilemuridae; genus Lepilemur; species Lepilemur ruficaudatus. The sequence goes on from CAUYRT010012629.1 coordinate 13,075, forward strand.
GCACAAAGTGAAGGCACCCATGAAAATAGCATCCATGTCGAGAAATAGAACTTTACTGCAAAATAATTAATCATCCTTTGTTTTATCCTCCAGTCACTATTCTTCACCCAAAGATAATGAATGTTATTACTTCTATTATCATAGATTGGCTCAGCCTATTTTAATACTTTAAAATGGAATTACTTAGCATATGTACTTTGTGTCTTGCCTCTTTCTCTCAACAAAATTTTTGTATTATTCATCTATTAATATATTGCTACTGTAGAAATTGTTCATTTATTCTCATTGTTGTTTAGTGTCTTATTTTACTATGATATAATTTATGTATCCATTATACCATTGGTGAACACCTGGGTTCTTTCCAGTTCCGGTTATTATGAATAGTGTTTTTATGGATATTATTATGAATGTATTTTATGAATAAATATACACATTTCTATCTGATATGCATCCTTAAAAGTAAAATTGTGGATAGTAGATTAAGATGGTGACAGTGGATTCTCTTAGGCACCAATGAAGCATACTGAGGCCCTTTAACACTGATTGAATTCTCTATTCCATTTTCAAAACTTTCTGAGGCTTTTGAGTATAGGCAGCTTGAATATGACCCAAAGCCAAATAGGAGCTTTTCCAAATCCTGGCAGAAGTCTGGATTTGAACCAAAACCAGAATCACCTCCAGGTGGCAGGCCATAAAGGCAACATTTAGTAAGCCTTCTCCCTAAGTTATTTGACATTCTGTCAGATATCAGAGTTCAGGAAGCAACATAGAGAATATAAAAGGCAAAATCAAAGGAATTTTATATTTTTCAACCTTAGGAAAAGAAAATCAAATAAGTTACTAAATCACTTGAGCCCTTAGGCCAAGCTTAGGATAAAAACTTGAAAAGATTAGTACATTTTCTTCTCAATTGTTAAATGCATATTGATTGGTGATTAATCTGTCACAATGAAAGTAATTACTTCATGAATAGACAACTGTAACTGGGGCAGAGTTTCCTATATCTTCTAAAAAAGAAGTCAAAAGAAAGTCTAAGAAATTCAGCGTCTGGAAATATTACAGTATTTGTATTTTTGACTACACAAACACAGACACAAGCACACAAAGAAATAGTTGGATATACTAAAAAAAATTATTTGGACATATTTAGATTTAGAATGCTAACCAAGAAGTAATAGCTCTTGTTCTGTTTCATCAATATTTTCAGTACCCATACCAATAAAACTCACACACACAAAAACAACAAACAGCTGTTTTAAAAAAATCATCTGGCAAAAAAATAAGAAATTTTGCAGAAGATATTTTTCCTTTTTAGTTAAATCAGTATCTGATCCCTCTCTCTATGTTTTGGGGACTTGATAAGTTTAAGTGGGAGACAAAGCTTATATCAATGGTAGAAACTGAAAATTCCAAGTATTTGCGTTCCCTGTCTCTTTCACAGATTGCGTGTGAATAGGTGACCTAGATTCTCCCAATAAGATCTAAATGCCCGTCCCATACTATGAATTAGGAAGCATGATGGATACTTCGTAGATGCCAGGGTGGTGAAAGCAGCAAAAACTTTACAAAGGAAGCCCTGGCAGCTCTGTTATCACAGACTCCAGAGTCTAATGTTGGTGGTGGAAGTGCTTCAAGCTTGGGTGCCTGGTACTAGTGAAAGTAAGAGGTGCCTTCATGAGAACTAGATCTGCAAAATAGTTTTGGGGATATAATCAGGATGCTTAGCCTCTTAGAATCTTAGCAATTCTTTGAGTTATCTAATATTGTTTATTTTGACACTTCGTATTTTATTTTTAATTTCAGAATATTATAGGGATAAGAAAGTTTTGGTTACATAAATTGCTTTTGTACCATTTGAGTCATAATTATAAATGTGCCTATTCCCCAGATAGTGTACATTGAACTCATTTTGTGCGAATTAAACCATCCCCCTCCTACCTGCTTGATTTCCAGTGAGTGTTATTTCCATACGTGCACATAAGTGTTGATCAATTTGTCACAATTTAATGGTCAATATATGTGGTGTTTGTTTTTCCATTCTTGTGATACTTCACTTAGAAGAATGGTTTCCAGTTTCATCAAGGTTAATATAAGAGGTATTAGTTCACCATTTTTTATGGCCAGTAGTACCCCATGCTATACATATACATTTTGTTAATCCACTCATGTATTGATGGCCACTTCGGCTGTTTCCACATCTTTGTAATTGCGAATTGTGCTGCTATAAAAATTTCAGTGCAGGTGTCTTTTTTATAGAATGTCTTCTTTTCCTTTGGCTAAATACCCAGTAGTGGGATTACTGGATCAAATGGTAGTTCTGCGTTTAGTTCTTTGAGGTATCTCCATGCTACTTTCCATACAGGTTGTACTAGTTTGCAGTCCCACCAGCCATGTAGGAGTTTTCCTATCTCTCAGCATCCATGCCAACATTTGTCATTTTGGGACTTTTTGATAACAGCCATTCTCACTAGAGTCAAGTGATATCTCGTTGTGGTTTTGATTTGCATCAACCTAGACAAAAAATTTATAAAGAAGACCCCAAAAGCAATCACAGCAATAACAAAATAAGTAAATGGGACCTGATCAAATTAAAAAGCTTCTGCACAGCCAAGGGAACAATCATTTGAGCAAATAGACTACCTACAGAATGAGAGAAAATATTTGCATGCTATATATTCGATAAAGGGCTGATAACCAGAATCTATAAAGAACTCAAGCAAATCAGCAAGAAAAAATCAAACAACCCCATTAAAAAGTGGGCAAAAGACATGAAGAGAAACTTTTGAAAAGAAGATAGACTAATGGCCAACAAACATGAAAAAATGGTCAACAGCTCTGATTATCAGGGAACTGCAAATCAAAATCTATTATCCTTTTAATGCATTCATTCTTTAGTAAGTACAGCCAAAGTTATTTCTGTAGTTTGTAGCTAGGAATCCTGGGTCACAGGGTGAGGGTGGTTGACAAGCAAATGCTGATTATTTTTTTTTAATGTGTAAAATTATTTGAGAAATAAATCTTAGTTTTATAATTTGAAAACAATTTTTCTTTTATTTGCCAAGAAGTAACATGTTGTGTGATTTCTACCTGCTCTACCCCTTCATCAAACATTCAGTAAAAATTGAGGGTAAACATAATATAACTGCTGACTAGAAATTGTATTAAAGATTTGGTAATAAAAAATCACTGCTGTAGATAAAATAAAGCTTTATTATTACCTGGAGATTTGGTTTTTATTGTCCTTATTTTCCTTATTAACTTAAAAAAAGGAGAGGAAGCTATTTCCATTTGGATATGAAATCCAAATGGGATAGCAGTATTTGCGTTATATAACATATAGCCATTTTTTTCATTTGCATATAGTCATGTTGTATGTATTTATAAAAGTCTACATGGGATGGCACTAATTTTATAAAGAAGTATAAAGAAGACACGTGATCTCATGTGAAGAAAATCATTTTAAAGGAGAATGAACAGGTAATAAGCAGTATGGAAAAAAATGTTTCACCACAAAAGAAAATGACAGATTTTGGCAATTGAAGCTATAAAACTAGTTTAAAAAAAAAAAGTCAAAATTCACTGAATTCTCTCCTTCTAGCTCAATGGCAAACTCTGTGACAGCCAAAGAAATAAACTTTCTTTATCTCAAGTTTCTTTTAAAGCTAAAATTATTTTGACCTTAGCTTTTCAACTAGTAAGGCATGGATACAGTCAGGCCCTAAGCATATCTCGATACATTTTTAAGACATTCAAGAGAGGTGAGTGAATACCAGTATCTGAAAATATCACCTATTTATAATATGATCACTTTTTGCACAGCAGAGCCTCAAAACTCCATCAGTTATATACGACTGTCCTGGTACCAAAGAAAAACTGTTTGCTAATAAGTTCATGAAGTTTAGAACGATTACTAGAAAGGCACTCTGTAAAAAAAAAAAAAATATATATATATATATATATATATATATATTCTCTGATGAAGTTAAAGAATGCTGGGAACAAAAATCTTCTTCCTGAGGCAAGGTAATTCCCCCGAGTAAATAAAAATACCTACAGCAGTGAAGACAAATTATGATGACATTTTATAACACACAGAAGGAACTTCCTTTAAAATGTAAGATTTGCACAAACCCTTTAGAAAAGCCATTGAAAAGGTCAACTTGTAATCCAGTGGTTTTCAGGTACAGTGCAGTGACAAATTGGTGTGCTATAATCAGTCACGGGGATGTGTTAAAGGTAATTTGTTATAAACAATATTTAAGGTACTGCAGTGTGGGAATAATTCACTTTTTATGAATTACATTCTGATCAAGGTTATCCCCATAAATAACATTACTCTCACATCTTAAACACCGTGTAGAGGAAGACTGTGTCTTTCATGAGAATTTTACTCTACGTGATATCGGGGAAGAAATGTTGAGAACCACAGAATTTTAGTATTGTTTAATAAATAAAGGATGTTAGGAAATTAATTTGACTTAAATGTTTTACTTTAGAAGTATTGAAAATAAAACCTAAAATTGATATTAGCAAAATATAAAATGTAGTTTTATATAACAAAAAAGAAAGAGAAAATGGTCTAAAGATATTTATGCTAAACTTAAGTCAAAAAATGGTTAATGTTGAGAAAAATTAATTCATTACAAAGTAGAATTAATTTAGTTTTTATAAGATTGACCATGAAAAATGGCAAACAAATACATAATGTGATGGAATCTGATGAGTTATTAGAGTGATTATAAGCACAAAAGAAGAGAAAAATGTTGCAAAGTATAGAATTCTGATAAAATATGGTTGTCTATTTTTCTTATATTGAGAAACTGTTAACTTTATGGCTATAATTACTTACACGTGTGTCCAAAACATATTCAATTCTTTTACTCAATAATTTACAAGTGTTATTTTATCCCTATGTCAAAAATTCACAATAGGATTATGGAAAGATGTCAGTGGCAACATAGTTCTTTAATGTTTGAGAATCCACAGCAAATAAAACAAAACAACAAAGAGATAAGCTATGTACCAAAAGCTCATGGACAATATCTACTACAAAAATTGGCCATAAACCACACACATGAATCTTAAAATATAAGCAGTTTGGGGAAAATATCATTACCATAAGACCTGTATGCATTCATTATCTGCGTAGGAGGAAGGAGAGAAAGCCATAGAACATCTGATAAAGTGGAAATAGGAGATCTTCCCAACAGCCACAGATATTCCCTGGAACACACTACACATCAAAAGAAGAACAGTAGCTGAAAACAAGAGCTCCTTTGCCCAACCCCAAATCTAGTAAGAGTTGAGTACAAACAGCCTATGGTTACATCTGAAGGGGCTGGAGCAGGGTAGCCCCTTTAAACTCTTAAAATGAAGCCACCTGGAGATCCTTTCCCAAACCAAGAGGAAACTGCTGGGCATCAAATAAAATTGATCAAGATAAAGATGAGGAATGGGAATATAGCCAGAATATTCAGAGACCAAGCTACCTTATTTTTGAACACTGTATGAAATCAAGAAAAGAAAGAGCTCCGTGGAGTTAAAAAAAAAAAAACTATCCTGAACTATATACTTCCTTCTATAAATTCAGGAAAACTAATGTCACAGGACAATTAGTAATCTGAAATATTCCTAATGTTCTATAGGTCAAATTTCATAGAAGGAAAAGAGAAAATAAAACCTCTACAGACAGTAAAGCACACACATACAGACACACACAAAATGACCTCCAAATCAGATCAAAACTATTAATACAATCTATTTCAAACAAATTAAAAGACATTATATAAATGGCATAAGAAAGGAAGAAATAAATCAAATTCAGAACTTAGTAATAAAGTGACAACTGAAGAAACAATAAGAAATAAGACAAAAAAAAACTCATTTTGAAAGCAAAGGCTAAACTCGGGGGAACACGAGAGCAAATAAGAGGTAATGCCTTAAGAGAAATAAAGGTGAAATGGAGGAGAGTTTTAAAAATCAAAAAATATAGTAAGAAAAACATACGCTCACACAAAAACAGGTACCAATGTTCATAACAACTATTCATAATAACCAAAATGTGGGAAAAAACCCAAACATTACTCAAGTGATGAATGGATAAACAAAATCTGGTATATCCACCCAATGTAATATTATTTGGTGATATGTGGGCATAAAGTACTGGTGGTCACAGGCTACAGGATAGACGAACCTTAAAGACATTTGCTAAATGAAATAAGCTTATCGAAAAAGCCCAAATATATAATTCCACTCATAATAAAATGCAGAATAAGTGAATCTTTAGGGACAGATGGTAGATGAGTTGTTTCTCAGGGCTGGGGATGGGCAGCAGGACAGCTGAAGCATAGGTGATTTCTTTTTGACAAGGCTAAAATGGACTGTAGTGATGATTTCATGTATCTGTAAATATGATAAAAACCATTGGTTTGCACACTTTAAACTGGTGAAATGTATGGTACCTGAATTATTTCTCAAACTATTTTAAAAAAATGAAAGAAAAAAAGACAAGTAGATGAGAGAAAGTAACTAATAGTTGAAGAAGATTCAACATTATAATAACAATCTCTGTGGAAGGAAAGCAAAAACAAAATAATCAAGCAAATACAAATTTCTTTGATTAAGAAAAACTTTACTGAAATAAAATAATCAAAAAAGTCTTGAAAATACATATTGAAAGAGCACAACACTTTTCTGAAACTATTGAAAAAAACTGTATTGGTTATCAGAACAAGAAGGTGGTGGAAACACTCAAGTTGAAGATGTTAGATTTTGTTGACAGATCATGAGTTTGAACGTGCAGAATGGAAAGGATTCAGAAGTTGAAGATGGGTGTGCACTAGAATCATATAGGAGATGGCCAGAGATTTAAGGTAATTAAGTAGTCTCAAAGTGCAGCCCGTGGACTGGGAGCCTCGGCATCATCAACTGGATCAAAAATTCTGTGGGTTGAGCTCAGAAATAAATGTTTTATTAAGTCTACAGGTGACGCTTATGCATGATCAAATTTGAGAAGTATTAAATGCTAGATTAGAGTGAGAAATAGTGACCTGGAAATCTCAGGTTGCATGCCATAATTGACATTGACAGATATTAATGGTACCACGTGATTAGTTCCAGTGGTCTGAAGTCAGGTAGAGGTGATGGCTGTGAAATTTGGGATAAGGATGAGTAGGTAATCTTTCTCAGAATATGTTGGCTCTGCTGGGAACTCTCAGGTGGATGGAAGGTTTATTACAATGTAGAGAAAGGATATTATCTACACCATGATAAAATAGATACTATGTTCAATTGGATATGAACACAGGATGGTTAAATGTAAAAGTTAGGTAATTTTAAGCCTGTAAATTACCGTAACTTTCCTGTTTTCAGAGTTGAAATTATATATCTATTTCATAAAAATGATTAGAACACACTAAAAACGCCCCTTTGAACAACTGAAGAACTGTATTTTTTAACATGATTGTTTTAATTGGTAATTTATTTAGGATAATGAAATCGCTATTAGTCATTCCTAAATCCATATTTGGCTTACATTTAATGCACAAAGCAGCTTAATTTGACAGAATTTTTTAAATTTTCAGTAATCATTTTATTTGGTTATAAAATATTCAAATTCAATTATTATACCAATATCCCAAATCCACATTGAGTATAATTTAAGACAACTCTTCCACACTGGCTAACCAATTAAGCTCAGATTTTGCTTTTTGCAGAACTGTGAAGAAATCTTACAATCAGAAACCTAGCTTTTCTAGGAAAAAGAATTTGTTATTCTGGTATTGTTAAATAAAGAAACCTGAAGCTAATTTTTGTATCTCTCTGTAATGTATCACTCATACCTCCAAGTGGAACACCCTATAGTTAAGAAGTTATCTGCTTACTTCTTTTAAATAATGTAAATGTTTAAACCTAAGGTCTTGGTAGATCAAAGTTATCTTCTTCATGACTGAAACCTTTCTGTGTAGAGGAACTGAATTCAACATTGACATATTCATAATGCTCTCACATATGCAAAATGAATATGAATGCATGGTTACCTGCTGAATGTGTCTGATATCAAGCTGCCTCTAAACAGAGAAAGAGAAGTCACTCATGGATCTAAATAATAGGGAATTTCTATATTATTCTAAGAGAGAAGTAGGGAAAGTATGATTAAATTGAGCTGTGTCTTTGAATATACTTCTATTTTTTGTTGTTGTCTTTGTAAACCTCTTACAGATATGTGGATACAGCATTTGTGACACATTTCTTATCACATTTAATATGTTGTAGCCCCTTTAAGCTCAGTTTCTAATTCCAATTTCTGTTGTTGCTGTTCCCCACTAGGGATCTGAATAGTATCTTTTAATGTTAATTGGAGAAGTTTAGGGTTTCCATTTGCCTCCTCTCACTTTTTCCTATCCTTTTCTTTAACTGCCATCATTTTATCCTCCAAACTGATACCCCTGTGTAGGATTCTCCAGGAGATAACAAAAATATAGTTTAGTACAATCTAGATATGACCTTATCTTGGGAGTATACTCAAAGAAATGAGGGGGGAAAAGATCATGGCTAAGATGAGAAAGAAAAACTTGAGATAAGGAAGTCTCTGCCCCTGATAATTTGGCAATCATACCAATAAATAAATGATCATTGAATTGATAAGCAGTGTTCAAAAAAGCAGTAATAGAGGCAGAATAAACTGTTACACATAAAGTAGAAGACTCAGACGCTTTCATGGATCAGAAAGTAATATAACTGGGTGACTCAGGCTAAGTAGGGTGGTCTATAAAGCATGTCCCTTCCAAGAAAACAATTGCTGTCAGTTATAGCCAATTGTTTGCATGTGGGGACCTCAGATTGCAAAGACAGCTGTCTTTAGGCTGTTGATAATTTATGGTTAACCTTTCACTGAAAATTTTTTTAAAATCACTTTCTGGATAAATCACGCAGGAAAAAAAGACATCTATGGATGGAACTCAGCCTGTTGTATCATCAGTTTGAAAACTCTGTTTTATTCTCACTTTTTCTTTATTATTTGACAAACAGTCCAAACTAAATAGAGCTCAGATCCAAGAGCTACTGCAAATAAAAGTCATACCTACTTTGAGGTTTATAGTTTGATGGGTCTTAATACAGCTACTTGCTGAGTTAAATCAATAGACACAGACACTGTATTAGCAGTGTTCTGTTTGCTAAAATAAATTGCCAGCAATACAGTTGACCATATGTGTACAGAATGAAATATATTTATATTTTTCCCAGGTTACAACTTCAAACTTCTGTGAAGTCACGGCTCAAAGTAATACATATTGACTATATCAGTCATATTAAAACATAATCCTTGGAAATATATGGTTAAAACTGCATGTCTTTTACATTATTTCTTTAGAGTGATTTTTATTAAGCTAAAAACAATTGCAAGATACCAGTTTGTGTTCACATGTCAGAAACTACAGATGCAAAGCACCTAATTTTCTATAAGATTTAAAAAGTATAAATAAGCTCTATTATTGAACCAAATGATAATTCTCTTAAATACAATATTAGGAATAATTGTTAGATCATTATACCATGATTTTACATTAAATTGTACCATGAGTTCTACAAAGCCACAAAAAATAATGGTGATATAGCATCTGTTGTATTACCTTGGACAGAACTGGAACCCGTTCTACTAAGTATCACAAGAATGGAAAAACAAGCACCACATGCACTCACCATCAAGTTGGTATTAACTGATCAACACTTAAGTGCACATATAGTAATAACATTCATCTGGTGTCGGGCAGATGGGGAGGGGTGGAGGGGATGGGTATATACACACCTAATGGGTATAGTGTGCACCATTTGGAGGATGGACACGCTTGAAGCTCTGACTCCGGTGGGGCAAGGGCAATATACGTAACCTAAACATTTGTATCCCCGTAATATGCTTAAACAAAAAAAGAAGAAATTTTGTTATATGATGCATGGTTTAATACAGCCACCAGTAAAATTTTGACAGCTTCAATTTGTAGAATATATCTCAACTCAAAAGCTAAAAAATGAAATTATGATTACTTATGAGAGTCTGTGGATTTTTACCCTAATGGGGATTTACTGATATTATTATTCCACTTAACATTACTCTCCAAATATATAAAACAGGAGTTTTGTTTGGATAAAAAAATTTTTAGAAAGAAGATATTTTATCATTTTTTCTTAATAGTATTACTAGGATTTAAAGTCAAGAACAAGCATTACATGAAAATAAAATGAGGATACATTGTATGTTAAAATATTCATAATTCGAAGACCATTGATATATCCAGTAGAGTCTGTGGTGTCAGCCTGAATTTTTAGACCCTAAAAACAAGGACATGTATAGCAGATGTAAATTATCTTGAACAGCTTCACATTGGACATTCCACTCTTGCAAAGAAACCAAACACCCTGTATTCTCAAAATTTCTAAACCCTTCAGGTTAGAGCACATATGTGAGCACGGGGATAGGATATTGTTTTAGACTTTAAACTTCTGTAACTTACTGCAGATTCATAGAGTGTGTAAACTCTAGAACTTTAGAAATCAGATACTCAGATTGAATAATTTTACTAATAAAGGAAAGGAAACCCCAAAAGTTTGAGTAAATTGCTCAAGGTCACACGGAAACTGAGCCAGCAGAATCAGTATAAAACTCCAACTGTCTTCTAGTACAGTACTAACTGAAGCTTCCACTTAAATGTTCTAGCAGGTAACCAATAAATTTTTCATGATGTTTCATTGCAATATGAGGTATTTCAATATTCGAAGGAATTCTGCAGTATTCTGCAGAAAGCTTTAAGGTTAAAAGAAACATTTCCATATCTCTGACTGCTGAAAGAAAGAATTGAGAAAAAAGTGGTATTACTTCAAATGTTCAATATATTTCTTTTAAAAAGAGTAATAGGCTGGGCGCGGTGGCTCACGCCTGTAATCCTAGCACTCTGGGAGGCCGAGGCGGGTGGATAGCTCAAGGTCAGGAATTCGAGACCAGCCTGAGCAAGAGCGAGATCCCGTCTCTACTATAAATAGAAAGAAATTAATTGGCCAACTAAAAATATATGTAAAAAAATTAGCCGGGCATGGTGGCGCATGCCTGTAGTCCAAGCTACTTGGGAGGCTGAGGCAGAAGGATTGATTGCGCCCAGGAGTTTGAGGTTGCTGTGAGCTAGGCTGATGCCATGGCACTCTACAGCCTGGGCAACAGAGTAAGACTCTATCTCAAAAAAAAAAAAAAAAGAGTAATAGGTCATTCAAATAATTGGCAAAAAGTACTAATATTTTAAGGCAGAATATAAATTTTATTTCATTAAATTTTTTTGTTACAAATATGATGGTTAGTTTATCAAAATCTGAGGCAAATTCTACATGCATTACTCATAATTTATAAGATCAGCCCCCATTTGTCACATGTAAAAATAGAAATAATTGTATTTTAAAAGCACATATAGAACTTTTACATAAATCATCCAATATTATATTAAATCATAGTCTCTAGAAATTTCAAACAAGTTATACAACATAGAGTGCATACTTTGACCAAAATGCAATTAAATTAGAGATTTAGCTTAAAGACAATGAAAACAAAACGCTAAAGACTTGGAAAAGAAAAAGCACTCACAAAAATAATTATGAGTTAAAATATCTCAGTGGATATTATTAAATATTTCAAATAAACTAAAAATTGAGCTAGGTATAGAATTAATATAAAATAAAGAAAAGGGGTGGGAGGGGGGAGGAGAGGATGGGTATATACACACTTAATAGGTGCAGTGGGCACCGTCTGGGGGATGGACACGCTTGAAACTCTGACTTGGGTGGGGCAAGGGCAATACATGTAACCTGAACATTTGTACCCCCGTAATATGCTGAAATTAAAAATAAAAAAGAAGACAATATATATAGCTATGGAGCCAGTGTCTCTAGAGGAATTGGCTGGGGAAAAACAAAAATTGTTATAAGAGTGAAAATTAGTAAGTGAAACACAAGAAACTGAGAAATAATTTTTCTAAGGCAACAAAATAAATGCCAATAAACAAAAAGAAGTGGTACAGGATAAAATTTAAGAATCTGTTTTTTTTGAAAAAGAGATCTGATCAACAAATTGAGAACCTTAAAGAATGAGCACATCAAACAAATCTCTAGAAAGACAGATTAGGGGAAAATAATCTGAGAAGTAAATAATATGAGGAAAAAAGACAGACAATAACAGAAAAGCATAGGGGATTTTCTTTAATTAAAGGAAAATATTAATAAATTTATGCCAATATATTTTAGGTTCATGACACGACACAAATATATCAAAAAATGCATAATCCTTGAGAGACATTACCAAACCTTCATGTAACAGATACTTTCTGTTTTATATAAACCATTGCATAGAGAAAAGAGCAAAGTTTTATGAGGCTAATAGGATATTGCATCAGGAAATGATGAGAAAAATAAAATAAAGCTATAAAATTGTCTCATTTATAAACTTATAAACAATCGTAACACTTACAAATGGAATTTAACAATATATACAACATAATTCACCATGACCAACAGTTTTATCACTTAAATGTAGATATATTTGTTTTGTTCACCAATATATCCCAAGAATTCTCTTAGACATTATTTGGCAAAGGGTCACCCCAAATAAATACTTGAGGAATAAATTGAATAACAAATAAATACTAGTATGAATTAAAAATAGAATATCCAACAACATAAATTGTCACATTAATAGATTTAACATACATGTTTAATATACTGGCAGATGTAATTATTATATACCTTTATATATAGGATAACCTTTATATAAGATAAATATAAAATAATACATTATTGTATTTTGTACTGTATTAACTATATTATATGTATAAAACACACAAACCCACACACCATTCAATTAATGTAGAAAACCATTAGCTACTAAACACTCGTGTCTGATTTTTCTAAATCTTATCAACTAAGAACTTAATGAAGTTTTTCAGCTTCAGAAAAAAAAATATCTACCAAATCCTTAAGTAAATGTATTTCTTATGATAATTTGTATTAAGATCAGAAGGAAGAAAAGGATGGCTTTTATCACTACTACTATTTACTATCATGCAATGACTTCTAGTAAACTCCATGATACAGAATAAGAAATTAGTTTAAGATTAGGAAAGGGGACAAAAAGTAATTGTAGACTATATGAGTGGGCAGCAATAAATAAATAAAACAGTTCAATAGAAAATATTTGGAGTCTCAGAAGGGTTCTATATTCAACATTATTCAACATTATAAAGATATCATTTGTCTCCCAAATACTCTATATAAATGTAATGCCTTTCCAAATAAAACTACCACTTTGTAAAATAAACAAGCTAATTTTAAAAATAATGAGATAAAACATTTTCAATCAGAGGCCAATAATAATCTAATAATATTTTTCAGAAAGAAAGTAAAGATAAATGATTTGCCCTTCCAGTTATCAAGGCCTATTTCAGAGCAATGGATAATAAAACAGTGTTGTTTTATGTGTAGAATAGATAAATAAAAAAGAAGAGACAGCCCAAGAACAGATCCACAATATGGCACAAAATCATTTAAATCAGAAAGGAAAAGTTGAACTCATTAATTGATATTAAAACATATGATGGCCTTTCAAACACAGAAATAATGACACAGTGATTTAATAATAAAATATAGAAAAGAGTGAAGAAAGCAACTTTAAAACTGTTAGATAAAATACACACTATCTTCATTTTATTTGTGAAATAAAGTTTTAATTAGTTGACAGCAAAGTAAAACAAATTAAGAAAAAGCTATATATTTGACATCATAAATTAAAAATTATCTTACACCAAAGAAAACCATAGAAAAAAATCAAAAATAAAAGCAGGTTGGAACACAATATTTGTTACATTTCTAACAAAGAGTTAATATCAAAATATAAAGAACTCAAATGTGTGTTTTCAAAATAAAAATAATATGGTCTTTCTTAACTCAAAATTTTGAGTTAGAGCACTTGGGAAAATATTTTTAAATTAAATAAAAATACAAGATGCTATATACTTATATAAAGAGACCATTTTTTATGATGATAAAAAAGAGAATCAAATTAAAGCCTACTGTTTATATTTTAGCTTATAATTTTTCTAGTGCTTCCACACACACCACTTAAAATTGTCAGGTGATAAAATAATAAATTAATAAAAATGATAAATCACAGTACCTTTGACAAAAATGAAAGTGGACACCCTTAGTGAATATGCATTTTTATGCTAGTGATACATTAATATTTTTACAATCAGATCAAGCTTTTCACCATTTTAAAATTTTAGAACAACCTAATTTTAGAGATAAAATGCTAGAAAAATATTGGAGATCCAGATTGCAATTTATAAGGAAAGGGATTGTATTTTTTAATCTCATGCAATTGTATAGACAGAATTCTGAAGTGTGTGTGTAGGTTGGATATACATTACAAATTATTTTAGAAATACAAGAGAAGAGAACAATGTCTTAAAACTACTCTTTACTTAATTAGTTATTTATAATGGATGCTTAAGTTTTTCTATTTCAGTTTAATGGGCATGGAAATCAAAATTTGGAGTCTCTAGTAAAACTCATGGGGGTTCTCCGAGCAGGAGTTCACTCATTAATAAAATATAGTTAGATAGTATGAATATTTGATAGCATAACAAAGTGACAATAATCAACAATAAGTTAGGGTATATTTTAAAATAGCTAAAACACTCGAATTGTAATGTTCTTAACAATTATTTAATAGATACACCTCATATCTCTTTTCTCTCCAATTAAAGTAAATATAACAATTTTCTATTACAATTATCCTAAATTTTATGACCCCATTCATATAAAAGTCTCTCTCCTTCTCCATCCATACCCTCCACACCACAAAAATATACATATGATTTAGAAGACTGAAATAATATTCACCAAATGTTATCAGTGATTACTTCTCAGTGGCACCATAGTTGCTGTTTAATGCATTCCATTTATGTGTCCTTTTCTCAATTACTTTGAAAAACAATTCACTACTTTAAAACAATAAATTTATTAACATTAAAAGAAAAGAAAAATGTTAAAAAAAGAGACTTTATTCATTGCACACAGTTTTAGCTTCATTATACATTTAAATTATTATTTACTCTAAAAATCCTATGAAATTTCGTACATTCTTTCATATGATTATTCTTATTTTCTTGCATGGAATATTCTTCTCACCCCCACCTCAACTCAGTCTCAACAAGTTCTATTCATTACTTAAAGCCTGGCTTAAATGCCATCCTTACTTTCTTGTCTTTCCAAACGGCCTCTCCCTTCCAAGTAATTGGTCATATGTGTTCTCATTATTCTTTTTCCTATCTCTTTTCTATTATTTATCACAGTATAATATTTTTTCTTTTGGAACTACTAGAGATCAGGAATTATTTCATTCATCTTTGTGTTTCTAACACTTAGACTGGGATATTATAAATGTCTAGTAAATTACTCTCGATGAATTATGACAAGAGAGAAAGACAAGTAAATCAGCACACACAATACAACAGAATGAGTGCAACGTTGATGTTACACATGGAAAAATGAAAGAAAAATGGAAATTTATCCTGGAAAGAAATTAATTAGAGAAAACTTTGAAAAGCTATTGTCAGAAGTTCTGAAAAGTAGAAGTCATTACAGTGATAAGCGGTGAAAAGTAAAAATTTAGAAAAAATGTGTATCAGCTATAAATACATGTAGGATAAATTACGACCCTTGAAAAAATTGTGAGAAGTTGCTTCGTTTGCCTGGTCACATAGAGAAATTGCAAAAAGAAGTAGCAAAAACAGGCAAAGCCTGGTTGATGAAGGACCTGTTTACATCATATAAGAAGGTCACCATTTTCTCCAAAGGCAATTAAAAGCTATTGAAGACTTTAATTGAAAAAACAATGTGTTAAGATATGCCTTTCAGAAAATTTTCAGAAAGAGACACAACGTACTCATACACTAAATAAGTGTATTGTTTATGTGTATTAGTAAATGATTTATTAAGTGACAATTGCATGGTATAGGCAAAAAATGGAAAACGATTCTGAAAAATGACTCTGAATATGGTTTTGCATTGGCAAAAGACTTTAAAAAGAAACTATATTTTTCTTATCTTGATAAAAATATTAGAACCCCATGATACCTATGTGGATTTATGAATGTTTGGGGTTCTAAGATAATAAAGAGAAGATCTAGCTTGACTTGCAAAAACAGAATATTTTATTTATTCCCTAATGTTTGCTATTTAATGTGAGCAAGTTTATGGAATCTCCCACGTGGTTCAAGGAGCTATATTTTGACTAAAACACATAAAAGTCACAAACACACACGAAATTTCTCTCATTTCAGCACTTTGCTGCCTTATTCCGATTTCCATTATCCTCATAGTGTTATAATTAGAGACATCCTAAGTCAAGCAGAAAAAAATATTAGCAAGAGATATGGAAGAAATCAGCCTACAAATGCAACATTCTCCCTTAATTAGAGGTGACTGCTCTCAAAGGTCTCATCTTCTATTGTGAGCTCTTGGCATCTTATTTATTCCACATGAAAACTGAAATGTTTCCAAATAGTTCAGTCCTCTACTTGACATTTTGACACCTAAAATATCTCATGGGTGTTCTCTAATTTCCAAAATCAATAAACCAGATCAATAGCAAAATAACATTAATTTTCTGCATCATCTGGGGAAAAAAAGTAAAAGTGAAACATTGTAAGCAAAAGGAGAAGGCAAGTAATCACCCACGTCAATAGAAAACAAAATGATATAATAATAATTAAGTATTCTAATAATTCCAAGTGCTAGAGGGTGGGGAAAAATAATGAACAGTTTTGGCTACAAACAATTATTTTTTCAGTGCATATTCTGATTTTACTCCCTGTAGCTGACACTGCTATCAGTCCAGATTCCTTTCTACTTTTTTTTTTTAACTGTTGAAGCGTGCCCCTTCCCTCTTTTGGTGTGCCATTGCCTCTTCTGACCCACACCTTTGATTTTCTTTGGCGTGCTGTACAGAGCTTGTTGGATCTGTTTACCCTCACTGTAGAAAGCTAGAAGCCACAGAGTTTATGCTCCAGTTAGCCAGTGACTACTGAATGTGGAATTTTGAGAAGATAGTCCCATCATCTGAAGTGTAATTTATGCCAGAGACATCCCCTAAGATCAGGAGAAACTACTCTCTCTGGAACTTTCCCTGAACCAAATTCTTGCTGAAATTATTCCCCTTCCCTATTTTCCTTTCTCTATTCCCTCACTAGTTTCTCCTGGAAACAGTTCCTTAAAATAATTGTGGCAAAAATATAAATATTTGAAAGATGGGACAACTGAAACCTTAACATAGGCTTATACCTATCAATTTGTAAAGTCATTAGAAATATCAACTATAAATAATAAAGTTTATTCTCCATATTTGAGCTTATCAGTGTTCTCAAACGTGACTATTTTGGAGCAATAAATGTAGAAAAGTTTTTGGTGTTCCACTCAAATCTTCCCTTCAGGACAGAAACTCACCTCCCCCTCTCCACCATGGCATAGAGTGTTACTTGCTAAGGTCTCACAGCCAGATCATTCCTAGAACCTATTTGTTCAGGAGTAAAGCCCTCCTTAGGGGCAGCCAGATTTAGATAATAGCTTGATGCAGGATAAAAAGACCAAAGCCCTTGCCTCTGTTTATGGTATCTCTGAAAAGCCATCTAGAAGCCTCAGAGTTCCCTGAGAGATTAGCTGAGGTTACTGTTGTAACTTTATCCCAGCTTAACTTCTTTCTCTGTTCAATCATGCTTTGTTTGCCTCACAGGCATTTTTCCAGAGAGCACTTCCCAATAAGTCACATGTATGACCATGCTCTTTTCAGCAGAAAACAAATCTCTCAAATAATAGGTCTTGGGTGTCTCCTGGGTTGTGATAGAGAAGTGCCTGATTATGGGACATACAGTGACTGTGAAGCCAGAACAATTCTTTACAATTTGTGTTCTGTCAGATACACAGTCATAAACATGTGCCAGACCAAGAGCAATCCATCATAAGATGGAAATGGAACATCTGGGATCTGACAAGAACAGGGTCAGAGGGCACAGGTAAGATGCATGAGCAGATGGCCCGGAGACTCATGACATTATCCCTCCTGCATTTATTCCTCTGCTCATGCTTATGACCCATGTCAGGAAAAGGGATATTCTCTATGATCAAATGATGCAGGAGGAAAAAGTCCAACTTTGTTCACAGAATAATCACCTCAGATGTGAGCAAAACAGAAAATTTCTTCAACAGTACAGCCACTAAAAGGCAGCAGTGAAGAAAATGCTTCCCAAATGCCAGAGCTTTGGAAGGTGCATTTAGCCGTTCACCTTGTGTATAAAGAAAAGTTGCAGAAGGCAAGGATATACAGCAATTAATGGGTAAGTGGCAAATGTCTTGGTTGATTGGTCAGGGATCTGGAAGAAAATAAAATTGGAAAATTTCAAACAAAGAATTCTGGGTAAAAGACATGTAAATAGATCTATTACGAAAAGCACAAAATGGAAAGGTCTGTTTAACTTACATCAACAGCCTTTAGACAGCATTCAAAATTGAAGAGTCCTCAAACAGCCAAGTAGACAGACTAATAGGCAGTTGATATCAGCCAGACACTGTCATGACTCACCCAAATACTAGTACAACATAGCCAGAGGTGGAAGGAATGAAACCTGTGAATAGGTTCAACAGTGTAAACTCACTTATCGAGGACTATTTAGTTACTGCCACTGTCAAATGACTAAAATTCTCAACAATATAGACCAACAATCCCTTAAGAAGATTAACTAGCCACTTGGTGACAGGTTAATTACAGTGACCCCATCTATCCTGAAAGGGAAAGCAAATCATCTTGACAGAAATCAAGTAATATTCAGAGTATAGATTTGCTCATTCTTTCCACATGGCCTCAGCACCACCAACCAAAGGCTTACAGAGTGTTTGATTCAGCAGCATAGATTCCTGCATCATATTGATACGATTTACAGCAAAAGAGGTCCAGCAATGGTTATATAACCGTAAGATACACTAATCCTATTATATACCATATTGCTCAGAAGCTGCCAGCTAAAATAATAATAAAACAGCCTTTTGAGCTGCAATCTTGCAGATAAGACCCTGAGAAGATGGAGAACCATCCCATAAGATATAATGTACATCTTCCTTAAACTTTCTTAAATCAGTGACCATTATATGCTGTTGTGTCTCTGCTATGTTTAATACACGGGTTTAAGAACCACAGGGTGAAAGTAGGACTAGCCAGTTTCTCATAATTCCTAGTGAATACACTTGGAGAATTTTTTATTCTTTACTATCCAACTCCAGGTTTCTGTGGGACTAGATGTATTAGATTTCAGAGTGGGAATGATTCTAACAAAAAACACAGCAAGAATCCCCTTAAAAAATATGGTATGTCCAGACAATGAAATATTACTTGACAATAAAAAAGCAAAGAAGTACTGATATATGCCACAATATGAATAAGCCTTGAAAACATTATGCTCAGTGAAAGAAACCAGACACAAAAAAACATATATTTTATGATTCTTTACATGAGAATTTCATAGTAGTTGCTCTGATCTTTTCCTGAATAGCATGTATCATAATTATCAGTAAATATTTGTTTAATAACTGCTCTACACACTAGACTCCAAGTTTCTTGAGGCAACTATGTTTGCTTTATTTACCCCTGTAGTCTCCAGTTTCTTACACAGTACCTAATACAGAGAGGAAATATAATGAGTACGTGTTCAAGAAAATGTGTTTTAAAAGCCTTTAAATATTGGTTTACGCAGCTTATACCCAATAGAAAATTCTTCATTCTCCAAGACAAGACAGTCATATTTTTAATAAAGTACCACTTTACTTTTTGTTATAATTTTACCAACTTTTAAATTTATATGAATATCCATGTACTGATTATAAAGAAAATCTAAGTGATAGAGTTTGTGGCCTAAAGCTATAAACTAAAGTTTAATTAAAGCTGTCTTCAGTCAAGTTGAAAATTTTGCAGTATCAAAACTATATGTGCAAAACATTGCGATGTTTTCATGTGTTTTATAGGATTTAAAATTGAACACTGAGAAATGTGTGATAAGAATGTGCTTCCAGTAAAGATGAGATTAGAGTCAAGCTTTCAGGGATGCAACAAACATTGCTTATTCTAAATCAGAGAAATAATCATATCTATTCATATGTGTTTATATAAATAAATATGTACCTATACATGCACATAAATTGTACTGCAAACATTAAAGTCTAGCATATTTTATCTAAAGAAATACCTATTTCCTATTATATCTAGTGGACAGAATCTTACAGCAAGATTACACAAGTAAAAATATCCAATGTCTACTACCTGAACATTATATTCACTTAGTAAAAGAAGAAAAGGAAGAAATCAAAGGATCTGTTTTTCTAAGCTTGTTGATTTCCATAAATTCCTTGATCATTTCATTATTTACTTAATATAAATCTCCAAGAATGAAGAATAGGCATCTATGCATTAAAAAATTCCCCATATTATCTTAAATTCAAGACAGTCTTAAATATACAGATGTAATCCTTCATTATTGTCAACAATGAATGTTTCTTTCATTAATTTATTCATTAATTATTTATTTCTTGTGTGTGTTGTATAGTTCAAGTGCAAAGTCCTTTCTGGCTCTTTGTGGTACAAAGCAGGCTGCCTCTGAGAATAAAACCATAATTTTATTGTATTTAAAGAAAGAATATGTCAACCAGAAGGTAAATTCATCAATCATTGAAACAGAAAGTGTACGTAATAGAGAAATTCACAGAATTACACTTTCCCAAGTTTCTTCTAAATAGTCTTGAGAAAAGAGAACACTTCAGTCAGTGATCTGACGTGTTTGAGATCTGTTGTTGGGATGTCTCTGTGGTCAAATAAATGCATCAGGCTCTCTTACTGGATGTCTTCAAAGATGCTTTCATCTCCTTCATCTGTTTACTATCTTATATGGTCTGAGTGTTTGTAACCCCTCAAAAGTCCTATGTTGAAACCTAGTCACCAATATGAGGATGTTTAGAGGTGGTGCCTTTAGAAGGTGATTAGATCATGAGAGTGCAGCCTTTAAGAATGGGATTAGTACCTTACTAAAAAGGTCCCAAAGAGCTGCCTTGCCCCTCCCACTACAGGAGGACACAGCTAAAAGGCAAAGGTACCATCTATGAAACAGAGAGTGAATCCTAACCAGAAATCAAATCTGCCTGTGCCATGATTTTGGAATTCCCAGGCTTCAGAGCTGCGACAAATAAATTTCTGTTGCTTATAAGCTACCAAGCTCATGGTATTTTTTTATAGCAGCCCAAATGAGCTAAGATACTGAACAATCTCCAGATTCTGATCATGATATGAACCACTATGGAAGGTCAATTATAGAGAGAACATGTGCTGCTCATGCTGGCTTCAAATTATCTGCCCATAGGGGCATTAAAACTCTTATTATAAAACCAGAAACCAACATTAAGAAAGTTTATTTATTGACTCAGCAGTATTTCAAGAGCTTCTATATTACTGAAAATTATGCTAAATGATAATAAAAAATAAGCAAGATTGACATTGTCCCCATCCTCCCTGAGATTACACCCTAGTGAGAAACGTCAGCAATTAAGCAAGCACTTGCAATACAGTATGTTGAGAACTATAACAAGAGAATTGAGGATCTTATGGCGGAAGCATGCTAAAGACATGTAACATTTTATATATTTAAAAATTTGATCAGAGAGTGCTTCTTTGAAGAAATTCCATTACTCTGAGCTCAGAAGATAGTCACCCAGCTGAAGCGGGGTGGGGACATGAGAAGACACTTATCTAGGGAGATATAATTTTCAAAGATTCTGAGTGGAGAAAGAATATAACATTTTCAAGAAAATAAAAGAAAATTAATACTCAAAACAATTTTATTGACATAATATTTGTATGTATTTATGAGGCATATGTGATATTTTGTGACATGCATAGGATGTGCAGTGATTAAGTCAGAGTATTTAGGGTATCTATCACCTTGGGTATTTATCATTTCTATGTATTGGGAACATTTTTTTTATTGAAGTATAATTTACATACCATGCCATTACTCCATTTTAAGTGTACAATTAAATGATTATTAGTGAATTTACCAAGTTGTACAGCTATTCACATAAATCAGTTTTAGAAGATTTCCTTCCCCCTCTTCAGATCCCTAATTCCCATCTCCAACTACATTTCAAGCATGCCCCTCCCCTCCACAATGCTCACCACATCCCTCAGATGTGGGTCTAGCCCCCCAACCCCAAAATCCCTGGTGAAAACCACCACCATTTGAGCACCGGAGTGTTAATCAGTCAATACCAGTTTGATGGCGAGTACATGTGGAGCCCATTCTTCAGGTCTTGTGTCACCTCACTTTGAATAACGGGCTCAAGCTCAATCCAGGATAATATAAGGAGTGCTAGTTCACTGTCATTTCTTAAAAATTGAGTAATTTTCCATTATAAACATATACCAAATTTTAATAATTCACTCATGAATTAAGGGGCACTTGGGTTGTTTCCACGACCTAGCAACAGTGAATTCTGCTGCCATAAACATTTGGGTGCAGATGTCTTTATCATAGAATGTCTTATGATCTTTTGAGTAGATGCCTAATAATGCTATTGCTGGATCGAATGGTATTTCTATTTTTAGCTCTTTGAGGAATCTCCAAATTATTTTCCACAGAAGTTGCACTAATTTGCAGTCCCACCAGCAGTGTAAGAGTGTTCCTGTCTCTCCACAACCTCACCAGCATTTGTTGTTTTGAGATTTTTTGATAGAGGCCAATCTCACTGGGGTTAGGTGGTATCTCATTGTGGTTTTGATTTGCATTTCTCTAATGATTAGAGATGTTGAACATTTTTTTTGTATGTTTGCTAGCTATTATTCTGTCTTCTTTGGAAAAGTGTCTGTTCATTTCCATTGCCCATTTATTGATGGGGTTGTTTGATTTTTTCTTGTTAATTCTTTTGAGTTCTAGGTAGATTCTTGTTATCAGACCTTTATCGGAAGTGTAGAGAGCAAATACTTTCTCCCATTTTGTAGGTTGTCTATTTGTTCTAATGATAGCTTCTTTAGCTGTGCAGAAGCTTTTTAATTTGATCAGATTCCATTTTTTTTTATTTTTGTTGCTGTGGTGATTGCTTTGGGAGTCTTCTTCAAGAATTCTTTGCCTAGGCCAATGTCTGAAAGGGTCTTCCCAACATCTTCTAGGATTCTTAAGGTTTCATGACTTAGGTTTAAGTCTGTTATCCATCTTGAGTGTATTTTTGTGAGAGGTGAGAGGTAGGGATCCGGTTTCATTCTTCTTCATGTAGCTATACAGTTTTCCCAGCACCATTTGTTGAAAAGAGATTCTTTTCCCTTCTCTTGTATTTTGAAACCTTTTATTTTCTATAAGGGGCAGACTTCACACAACGATCTATTCAGACTTGATAGGGTCTTTGTTTCTCCTCTCTTACTGCTGTCTGTTCCGTGTCTATTTTTCTTCTCTTCTCATATCACTTGTACAGTTTTTACACAAAATGATTTACTACTCCCTCATTCTCTGCTAACATTTTTCTACTCAGTCTACATTCCCAAGGCTGTTGGATCAAAAATTCCCCTCTTCCCTCAAAATGAGGCTTATTCTTTGGCACATTTTAGTTATCTGTGGTTTGAATGAGTATGTTTGTTTCAGAAAAATTTATTCTTTGAATAAAAAAGTTTTTATTTTTGATGTTTTATTTTTAAAAATGTTCCCAGAGAGACTAGTGCTCTGAAGTCCCGTGCTAATTACTTGAAAGTCCTCCCACCTAAAAAAAGAAAAAAAAGAAAGAAAAGAAAAGAAAACCATATGTCAAAAATTGCCAGCTCTTTATAAATAACAAAGGTATCACTTCAAGGCTTACCCACTTAAGAGTTGATTGACCAATTCATGTGTGTAGAACTCTGTTAGACTCTGAGGAAATGGTGATCTGAGTGTCCTTTGATTGATCTTATGAAGAGTGTGCAATTTACATTATTTTACAATGGCTCCTCCTAGCACAAGACTGAAGGCTATTGTTTCTGTTTATCAACAAGTGCATAATATGTTGTGACTTGTTTAATTTAGATGTCAGCTAAAACTTTCCTTTGGATTTCAATAAAATTATTTCAAACCTCAATTCTGTAGATTACGGAGAATCAAATGTTTTCTTCAAAATGTCTATGGATTTCTAAAGGTATTTTTGACTTTTAACTATTCTCTTATTTAAATTTAGGAATAGGCTAACTATTTTGATTGTCATACGTTGCTTTTAAATGCAAACACTGATGAGGAATTCAGTATATTTTGTGTACAAAGGTTTAGTAAGTGTTAGAAAAATAGGCACGCACAGCAACGCCTACAACTTAAAAGTCCACGTTGGAAATACCCTGCTCTTAAAGCCTTACTGCCATTTCTTTGGTTCAGGTTTTATCCTCCTACCAGGCTGCCCAGTAGTCTCCTTTTTTCTTCACTCTCTCACATACCCCTAATATACTTGTTTATATCCAGTACAGGGCAATATTAAATATTTTTACCAGTATTGCTCCTGCAGAACTGGGCCTTTAGGATCTCACCTTCCACATTGAAGAGGCTTAAAAGGTAATTTCTCCAAACAAAGATAGTTCTCTTCCTTACATTAAAATTCTGGAACCAGTCAGTTAGGTAATTAAATTCTCAAACCCCACTCTATACAAATGTGACCAAGCTTCCAATTGCTGGAAAGCAGTCCAGTATTCTTACACTATTCTTAATATTTTAGTGCCTGAAATAATGACGGTAAATATATTTTGGTTCTTAGCCAGGTATGGTGGCTCATGCCTATAGTCCCAGCTACTCGGGAGGCTGAGGCAGGAGGATTGCTTGAGCCCAGGAGTTTGAGGTTGCTGTGAGCTATGATGACAAGACTGCATGCTACCCATGGTGACAGAGCAAGACTGTGTCTCAAAAAAAAAAAACATTTTCA
>CAUYRT010012632.1:0-18082 GCA_963574885.1 Lepilemur ruficaudatus
CACGCCTGGAATCCTAGCACTCTGGGAGGCTAAGGCGGGAGGATCGCTCAAGGTCAGGAGTTCAAGACCAGCCTGAGCAAGAGTGAGACCCTGTCTCTACTAAAAATAGAAAGAAATTAGCTGGACAACTAAAAATATATAGAAAAAATTAGCTGGGCATAGTGTCACATACCTGTAGTCCCCGCTACTCGGGAGGCTGAGGCCAAAGGATTGCTGAGCCCAGGAGTTTGAGGCTGCTGTGAGCTAGGCTGACGCCATGGCACTCTAGCCCAGGCAACAGAGCGAGACTCTGTCTCAAAAAAAAAAAAAAAAATCATAAATTGTAAAAAGTATTCAACATATGCAGAAATAAAATGCACTTTGAAATTAGTCAAAGTGAATGTAATTCTATCTACTCTTTGGAATCAGTTTAGCTAAATGAATCTGGTGCTCTTGTTGAATGGAAATAGGATCTAGGACATGCCTACCATTTGGCTCTATAAGGATATGCAAGAGTTGCTCATAATGTTTGGACTTGGGGAATATTCTAATCCTTTATTGTCCTGGCACATGTCAATTGCGACATAAAAGGTCAAATGCAAAGCCTCAGAGGAAAAAGAGTTCAGTTTCCAAGAGAACAGTGATAGCTTAACAATGTAGAACTTCATCTAGAGTGCATCCACATTAAATTAGTACTGCTGAAACAATACATTGAGGATTTACAATAACAGCTAGAAGTTCCTTCTAATGAACACATAAATAGAATCATGGAAGCTTTTTATATTACCTGTTTTTATGGCCTTATAGAACTAATGAACCAAATGAAAACTGAATCTCCATTCCATATCATATCTTTTATTTCAAGACAAGACATAATCTTTTCTTATTTTCTTTCTTTCTTTTTTTTTTTTTTTTGAGATAGAGTCTGGCTCTGTTGCCCAGGCTAGAGTGCTGTGACGTCAGCCTAGTTCACAGCAACCTTAAACTCCTGGGCTCAAGCCATCCTCCTGCCTCAGCCTCCCGAGTAGCTGGGACTACAGGCATGCACCACCATGCCCGGCTCATTTTTTCTATTTTTAGTAGAGACGGGGTCTCTCTCTTGCTCAGGCTGGTCTTGAACTCCTGACTTCAAGCGATCCTCCCATCTTGGCCTCTCACAGTGCCAGGATTTATAGGCGAGCCTGGCCTCAAGGTAGTTTTTAAGTGTCCATATTTCTTAAGCCACCTTCAAGGAAATCATGTCTTGACTAATTTTAGATGTTGCCTCTTTTTTTCTTGTACATGAAACTCCAGCATACTTAAAACTGGCATCCATCATCTAGTCAAACCCTTCACATGTTCTTTAAACCAGTCAATTTGGGATTCTCAACATTTTCCGTGTGAATAAAAGGAGGTATGGAATTAGTAGATTCAATGAAGACCTGTTTTTTCCTTGCCACATTGGACTTCTAGATGCCATTTGGGAAAGTGTGGATATTTCTTGGCCTGAGTCTCTTAACAGTGGAGATGTAGAAGAGAGAACAAGACCATGAGGGGACTGGCTGTTGACTGTAGGGCACTGCCAACTGCCTTGATGTTGGCAGTAGCTGGGTTTGGGGTAGTGTAGGTACTCTGGGAGGGATTATTTGAAAGTGTTACAACAGTTGTTTGATTTGAATAAATCTTCATGGGTAGGAACAGTGCCAAAAGCAGCAGCCCCAGCCCAAGCCTGGCCACCATTGCTCTGCCTATGTCCCTTCCGTGGGTGTGCATGGTGTGTCTCATGGGATGCTGGCTGTGTGGAGGACCACTGGCTCCCCAGCAGGCGCATTCAAGGTTCATTGTGGTTTTGATTTTCATTTCCTTAATAACTAATAATATTGAGCTAATGAATAATGTTTTGTGTACTTACTGGCCAGTTGTATATCTTTTTTTTTTTTTTTGTGACAGAGTCTCACTGTGTTGCCCGGGCCAGAGTGCCGTGGCGTCAGCCTAGCTTACAGCAACCTCAAACTCCTGGGCTCAAGCGATCCTCCTGCCTCAGCCTCCCGAGTAGCTGGGACTACAGGCATGAGCCATCATGCCTGGCTGATTTTTTTCTATATATTTTTAGTTGGCCAATTAATTTCCTTCTGTTTTTTTAATAGAGACGGGGTCTCGCTCTTGCTCAGGCTGGTTTTAAACTCCTGACCTTGAGCGATCTGCCCACCTTGGCCTCCCGGAGTGCTAGGATTACAGGCGTGAGCCACCGCGCCTGGCCCCAGTTGTATATCTTTGAGAAATAGCTATTCAAATCCTTTGCACATTTTTTCTCCTTTTTTTTTTACTTTCATTGTGTAGTATGCCTATTTTTAAATTGTTTCTCCTTTTGTCTTTTTTATTATTGAGTTTTAAGAGTTCTTTAAATATTCTGGATACTAGATGCTTATTAGATATATGATTTGCAAATTGGAGAAAATCCTGTTCTGTAGGTTATCTTTTTACTTTCTTACTAGTGCTTTTTGAAGCACAAGAGATTTTAATTTTGAGGAAGTCAAAATATATAGAAAAAATTAGGCGGGCATGGTGGCACATGCCTGTAGTCCCAGCTACTCGGGAGGCTGAGGCAGAAGGATTGCTTGAGCCCAGGAGTTTGAGGTTGCTGTGAGCTAGGCTGACGCCACGGCACTCTAGCCCATATATATAACTCCTGGACTCATGCAGTCCTCTTGCCTCAGCCTCCCAAATAGCTGGGACTTCAGGCATGTGCCACTAAGCCTGGCTAATTTAAATTTTTTTTTTTTTTTTTAGAGATTGAGTATTGCTTTATTGCCCAGGCTAGTCTTAAACTCCTGGCCTCAAGCAGTCCTCCCACGTTGGCCTCCCAAAGTGTTTTACAGGTATGAGCAGCGAAGACCAGGAGTTTGAATAAAGCCTAGGCAACATAGCAAGACCCTGTCTCTTAAAAAAAAAAAAAAATAGTATAATAAAGATGTAAACCAGTAACATAGTCATTTATTTTCACTATCAAGTATTGTGTGCTATATGACTGGCAGCATAGTAGGTTTACACCAGTGCCACCACAAACTCATGAGTACAGTCAGTCCCCGGGTTACAGACGACCCAAATTAGGAATCCTGTACTTATGAGCAGACTCCCAAGACTCCCCATATGGATGATTTATAATTACATAATTGAATTAATAATTTAGGAACTAGTTTCTTTTGCGTATATAAACAAACCCACATGAGTAGGCCTGCAATCCCTAACCCCTGGCCCACTGACTGGTACTGATCTGTGGCCTGTTAGGACCTGGGCGGCACAGCAGGAGGTAAATGGCAGGTGAGCCATTGAAGCTTCATCTGTATTTACAGCCACCCCCCATTGCTCACATCACCACATAAACTCTGCCACCTGTCAGATCAGTGATGGCATTAAACTGTCATAGGAGCCCAAACCCTACTGTAAACTGCACGTGCGAGGGATCTAGGTTGTGTGCTCCTTATGAGAATCTAATGCCTGATGATCTGAGGTGGAGGCTGAGGTAGTGATGCTAGTGCTGGGGAGCAGCTGCAAATACAGATTATCATTTACTGCACGATAAATGTAATGTGCTTGAAACCATTCCCCATGCCCCAGTCTGTGGAAAAATTGTCTTCCGTGAAACTGGTCCCTGGTGCCAGAAAGGTTGGGTATAGGTGATTCATTGGCGTAGCATCTATACTGTAGCAGCTAGTCTCATTGTTTATATGGTCACTTATGCACACGATCACTTTCGTCTTAACTTTGTTATTTGATTTTGTGAGTCTGTGTTTATCCCCATGACCCTGCCTCCAAAGGAAAAAGTCCACTGCTGGTCTAGGTGAGCCTGCAGCGAAGAGAAAGGTGATGACAATGGAAACGAAAGTAGAAATAATTAAGCATTCAGAGAAAGGCCAGATGCCATCATTCATTGGGAAAGCATTAGGCTCAGTCGCCGGACTATTGGAACAATTATAAAGGGTAAAGTCAGAATAATGGAACACGTGAAAGGCTGTGCTCCAATGAAAGCATCAATTATAACTAAGCAGCAGCATAATGCAGTTATTGAAATGGAAAGTTTATTGTCGATTTGGTTAGAAGATCAGAATAACTGAAACATTCCTATTAGGCTAGCATTGATGCAACATTAGGTGTTAACCTTTAATATTCTTTGAAATTTCTATCTCCTATCTAAACTTTGTATAAGTTTGTTTTATGTTCTGTTTGTTTGAATTAAGAGAAAGAACCACAATAGTTTCCATAAGTTGTTATTACAGTATAGGGGTATTATTATTACTGTATTACAATGTATTATTATTACCACATATGAACCGTTATAATATGGTTGTTTTTATTATTATTATCAATATGCGCTGTTCATCAGGGATCCGAGTTACATAAAAATCCAATGTAAAGACGTTCTCAGGAATGTATCTCAGCTGTAACCCAAGGACCACCTGTAATGTGTTGCATTACGATGTTTGGATGGGCTACGGTGTCTTACTAGGTGATAGGAATTTTTAATTCCATTATAATCTCACGGGAACACCATTGTATTTACAGTTAATCGTTGATTGAAATATCATTATGCAGTACATGATTATGTATTAAAAGGTAAATTTGAAGCATAAGCAACATTTTTAAGTTAACAGCTTATGAGATAGAATTCGCATACCAGGCCATTCACTCGTTTAAAGTGTGTGAGTCAGTGGTTTTTGGTATATTCACAGAGTTGTACAGTTACCACCACTATCTAATTCCAGAACATTTTCATTGATCCTGGAAGAGACGTATACCATTAGCAGTTACTTCCCCTTCTTCCCTTTTCCTAGCTTCTGGCAGCTGCTACTCTACTTTCTATTTCTAAAGATTTGCCTATTCCAGACATTTTATATAAATGAAATCATACAATATATGGTTGTTTCTATTCTTTAATTATTGTAAATAATGCTGGTGTGAACATCTGTGTACAAGTTTTTGTTTTGAAAACAAGATCATATGTTTTCATTCTTTTGGATATATACCTATGAGGAGAATTGCTGGATCATATGGTAAATATGTTTGACTTTTTGAGGAACTTTCAAACTGTTTGCCAAAGTGGCTGTACCATTTTACGTTCCCACCAGCAATGCACGAGGTTTCTAATTTCTCCACATTCACACCAACACTTGTTATTGTTCATCTTTCTGATGATAGCCATCCTTGTGGATGTGAAGTGCTATCTCATTGTGGTTTTGATTTGTGTTTCCCTAACAACTAATGATATTAAGCATCTTTTAATTTGCTTATCGGCCTTTTGTATATCTTCTTTGGAGAGATATACTATCTTTAAAGCTAAACATTGATGATACGCTGTTTGAAATGCTGTTGTTTAGATTAGCTTTCTTCCTTCATCTGAGATAAAAGTTTTTGATGCATTAATTCAAATGTTTTTATCTAGAGATTTTATAGCACAATTTTTTTTTTAAATAGCGATGGGATCTCACTCTGTTGCCTAGGCTGTAATGCAGTGGTGTAATCATAGGCTCACCTCAGTCTCGAACTCTTGGGCTCAGACAATCCACCTGCTTCAGCCTCCCAGTAGCTGGGACTACAGGCATGCACCACCACACTTGGCTAAAAAACTAATCTTAAGTGCAGCTCTCGCCTATGAAAAAATTGTATTTTGTATCCTGGCTTGAAATGTCTATAAAGATAGTTTGTCTCCACTATGATAAATAATGATGGACAAATAAAATATTTAGTAGACCCTATTTAAAAGCCATGTTTTTATTGTGATTTATGTCTCTAGGCTTAAAGAACTAGTAAAGGAAAAATGTTACCAGATAGAGAACCCAGTGACTCATTAAAACTTTTTTTTTTTTTTTTTTTGAGACAGAGTCTCACTGTGTTGCCTGGGCTAGAGTGCCGTGGCATCAGCCTAGCTCACAGCAACGTCACACTCCTGGGCTTAAGCAATTCTTCTGCCTCAGCCTCCCAAGTAGCTGGGACTACAGGCATGCGCCACCATGCCTGGCTAATTCATATATATATATATATTTTTTTTTTTTTAGTTGGCCGATTAATTTCTATTTTTAGTAGAGACGGGGTTTCGCTCTTGCTCAGGCTGGTTTCGAACTCCTGACCTTGAGCGATCCGCCCGCCTCAGCCTCCTGGAGTGCTAGGATTACAGGTGTGAGCCACTGCACCCGGCCTCGTTAAAACTTTTTTAAAAATCTTTTTTTTTTTTTTTTTTTTTTTTGAGACAAAGCCTCACTATATTGCCCAAGCTGGTCTTGAGCTCCTTGTCTTGAGCGGTCCTCCCACCTCAGCTTCCTGAGTAGCTGGAACTACAGGCGTGCACCACTCAGGGTGCAATTGGAATGTTCTTGACACAAAGAAATGTTAAAGGCCTGATGTGATGGATATTCCAATTACCCAGATTTGATTAATTCACATTGTATGCCTGTATCAAAACATCACGTGTACCCTATAAAGATATACAACTATTATGTACTTATCATAAATAAAAATTAAAAAAAAAAGCCACAGTAAAGTTTTGCTTACAGGTTTCTGTGGGGGAAAACCCAACTTGGTTGTATGCTGTGCATTCTGAGAACATCAGCTGATCTTGAGTTGAGAGAAAGAAAAGATCTATAAGGCAAGGAAAATTGACATTTGAAAATTAGCAGCTGAGGTTGAAAGTAGCACTTTGCACATTAGGAAAATCTATGACCACTTGTAGATAAGATAGGCATGAAAAAGTACATGATTTCATCCCTATGTCTCTCCTCTCCCAGCGTGGGACCATGCGACGACGCTATGAAGATGATGGCATTTCTGACGATGAAATTGAAGGGAAAAGAACATTTGACTTGGAAGAGAAACTCCACACCAACAAATATAATGCCAATTTTGTTACTTTTATGGAAGGAAAAGGTCAGTATCATTTTGGTTCAGACCTGCAGACCCTTGATATATACGAAGTCATAGACTTAGAACTGGATTTCGCATTTATGCAGATAAAATATTGCCTGTTGATGTTATTTATTTTCTCTTGCTACACAGTGCAACTTGTATGCTCCCCCCCCATCCTCCTGCCCTATGAATCATTCTCTGCTGTATTAGAAGTAATCTTTTTAATTAGGGCAGGAGTATTGATGGAGTTTTTTCTTGTTGGCCTATTCCTTTTTCTCCTATGTCTTGGTTTGAGTTTAATTAAAAGTAGTACAATAAAAACCCTTTTATGCATATACCTACCCCACCAAAACTGAAGGTGGGATTCTCTGTGTACCATGCAGCTTCTTTGATCCTTGCAACCTGACAAGGATGTTGTTTGTGTATTGTAGTGGTCAGAATTAACTTTTTTGGCTAATAAGAGACAGAGTGATGGTAATTTCTACTTAGAATTTGAGATGACTCATTAATAGTACTACCACCTTGTTTAAGTTCTGAATTTCTTGTGGAAATATAGACTTGGCAAACCCCTCAAGCCCTGCTTCTCAGTGTGCTCTCCCTATTTCCTAAGAGATGCTTCTTAATAACAAGCATATATTTTATTGTCTAACAGAGTATAACCGTATACACAAAACAACAAACACCATCTGTACCTTATTACTTAGGGTCTGTTTTATGGTCCTTTTGTTTTTTTCCAACTATACCTCTTGTCTTTCTAATAATTGTTTTCCTATGGTGACAGATTTTAATGTAGAGTATATCCAGCGGGGTGGCTTGAGAGACCCTCTGATTTTCAAGAATTCCGATGGACTTGGAATAAAGTAAGTGTTTTCAGCCTGGCTGGATATGGTTGCATAATGGCCATGTTACACCCAGGACTATAGACAATGGCAATATTGATAACCCAAAGCAGTAGATAATTAAAAATAATTTCCCATTTAGTTTAAAAAGTATTATATTTTTCTTATTTTGTTACACAAATGATTCCTGTTACAGGTAAATGAGAAAATCTGGATGAGCTAAAAAGAAAACAAATTTAAATCTCCTAAAACCTACCACTCTTAGATAAACCATTAAGAATTTGTTATATATTCTTTTTTCCTGTGTGTCTGTGTGTGTGTGTGTGTGTGTGTGTATATATACATAAATACATAATCATTTATGTTTGAAAATAATTGTAAACCTAAATGGGTAGATTGATGTGTCTCATTGGGGAGTTCTCAGTACTTTAAGAAAAACTCACACTTAAGAGAAAAGTTTTCTCTATTTATACTTATTGGTATTTGTTTCATAGGATGCCAGATCCAGACTTCACTGTGAATGATGTCAAAATGTGTGTAGGTAAGTATCAAGCTTTTGTCCTTTTTCTTTGAGGCAAAGATTTAAGACTAAGGACTGAGTCCTAAATCTCTGGCTGAGACATAAGACTCGGGAACATTGAAATATATATTTGATTAGAAACTATTATTTCATTACCAACTGAGAATTTTCTCAAAGGGAGTTATGAAAGTTGCCTTATTTAATACTAATTAAACATAGAACATTTGTGTCTCTGTATTTTTCCTACCTGCCATTTTTATCAGTGTGCATACTTCCCTCCAAGGCATGCCTGTCTTGCCAGACAACCTACCAGGAAACTGAAAATTTTTATCTCTGAGTCAAGAGTGAAGTTTCAGTGATATCTGTAATTCTCTCCGTTTTCCTAAAAGCAGTAGAGAAATTTCCAGGAAATTCTCACCAGTGGCACATTTGATAACTTGTGTAAGACTTGAAACTTTGTGATCTGAGAAGTAGATACATTAAAATTTCTCTTCATCAGTGACTAGTTAAATTGAGTCTTGTAATCTGATACATATTTTATAATATTCAAAATAGAGGAAAAAGAAAGCAAATTAGAGCATCTAATTAAAGAAGAAAGCTTTCTAGGGTCAGTAATGGTTCAGTTTAGTTTTCTATAGACAGTTGGTGTGTCTCTTATGGCCCTAAGACACCCCTGGATCCTTAGAAGTCCAGGGATAGTTGCTCTGCTGTACACAATAAGGCAGTAAAGTGAAATATAAAGTCTTTTTGGAATGTTTCCAACAAGACATGAAACAAAAATAATTTTTTGATTCTTTCCTCCTAATACTTCTAAATATGTTCTGTCCTCTCTACTGAAGCTCCAGTGCCATTCTTTTGCTTTGGAAATTAAGTATTGTAGTACCATCTCTTATTAACTCTTCTATTTATCCAAAAGGTGAAAGCCACAAATAGCATGGGTTGAGGAATGTTCTCTAATGCCTGTATTATTCATCCCCTCACTGTTTCTGTGTTAGATTCTGGCCATCTGCCTGTCACCATGTATTTCCTAGTACCTAGCACAGTCCCTGAAGTATAGTAGGTGCTCAGTAAATCTGTTGAATAATTAAAATGCTCTCCTACTCTTCATAAGGCAGAACTTTCTAAGGGGGTCTCAGAAAACCTACTTGAATACTTATCAGTCCATCGTTTGACCTCCTTTCTTAATGGACCTCCAGGACAGTAATTCCCTGGATCCATAAGGTAATAGACCATCATAGCTTCTCTGTTGGTTAGACATTCTTACAGTTTGTGGTCCACAAATGACCTGCGCCAGAACCATATGTAATACTTGTTAAAAATGTAGACACCTGGAGTATTCTGGGAAGATGGCACCAGGAACCTATCTCCCTACCTAGACAATAATTGCACTGGCAGAATCTCTCTGACATGACTATTTTGGAACTCTGGAGTCTATTGAAGGCTTGCAACTTCAAGGGAAAGGCTTGGACAGTAAAACACAGTTAATTTCAATCAATTTCAGGTGTTAGCACCATGGCAGCTACCCATTTCCTGCTGCTAGTCAGGCCCCATGGTAAGCAGCTATGCATGTATTTCCCAGAATAAGCTGCACAAAGCTTATGGAAGTCAGGGAGTCAGAAAAGGACCCTTGTTCTCCAAATATTAGGAATCTGTACTGGTGTCATTGATTGCTGCTTCTGATCACAGAGGTACAGAGACAAAGAGGCAGGCAGCCATTGTTGTTGCATCGTCTCCCAATTGTTGCAATCCCCTTCTCTCCAGCTGAAATGACTTCCAGGAGATTTAAAAAGCTATTGCACTTATATTACCCTCCCCCTTTCATTTTTCCCCTTTTCCTTTTGGGTGGCAGATATTAAAGACTAGGGCATTCAAAAACTGCAACATATATGGGGAAATTAGGAAGTGACTGTGCATGCACAGGGAGAGGTGCAAGCTTGGAAAAGACCTGAGAAAATTTTTTTAAGTTTACATCTCAGGTTGATCCTTGGCACAGCAACAGCCTACAACGATCAAAAAAACAGAAACAATGAAACACAGCAAACCCTGGGGAAGAGAGAGAATATGATTCAAGAGTTACTACAGTATTAAATTCAGATGTCCAGTTTTCAACAAAAAAAAAATCACAAGGAGTATGAAGAAATAGGAAATTATGGCCCATTCAAAGGACAAAATAAATCAGTAGAAACTGTCTTTGAAAAACCTGGTTGTGGATCTACTAGACAAAGATTTCAAAACAACTGTCTTACAGATGCTCAAGGAACTGAAGGAATATATGGAGAAATCCAAGAAAACAGTGTGTGACCAAAAGGGACATGTCAGCAAAGAGATAGAAAACCTTAAAAGAAACCAAAAAGAAATTCTGGAGGTGAAAAGTACAATAACTGAAATGAAAAATTGACCAGAGGGATTCTAAGGCAGATTTGAGCAAGCAGAAGAAAGAATCAGTGAACTTGAACTTCCTACTGGACACTGAAAATTATCAAGTCTGAGGAACAGAATGACAAAAGATTAAAGGAAAAGTGAACAGAGCTTGCTATGATTTGAATGTTGTCCCCTCTAAAACTCATGTTGAAATTTAAGTGCCATTGTAATAGTATTAAGAGGTAGGACCTTTAAGAGGTGATCAGCCTATGAGGGCTCCACCCTTATGGGTGGGATCGGTGCTGTTATAAAAGGGTGAGTTTGGCACCCTCTTGTTCTTTCTCATTCTCTCACCTTCTGCCATGTGATAGTGCAGCAGAAAGGCCCTTCCCAGATACTAGCACCTTGATGTAAGGCTTCCCAGCTTCCAGAACTATGAAGCAATAAATATCTGTTCATTATAAATTACCTACTCTCAGGTATTCTGTCATAGCAACATGAAATGGATTAAGACAGGGCCTAATGGGACATGGGATTACCATCAAGCAGACCAACATAAACATTATGGAAGTACCAGAGGAGAATAGAGGGGATATTTGATCAAATAATGGCTGGAAATTTCCCAAATTTGATGCAACACATGAATATAAATATTCAAATAGCTTAATGAACTCAAAGAGTAAGTAAACTCAAAAAGTAAGATGAACTCAAAGAGACCTTTGCCAAGGCACATTATAATCAGACTTTCAAAAGTCAAACTCTTGAAAGCATCAAGAAAGTGACTTAGAACATAAAGGGATCCTCAATAAGATTATGAGCAGATTTCTCTTCAGAAACTTTAGAGGCCAGGAACCAATGGGCCAATATATTCCAAATGCTTAAATAAAAAAAAAAAAACCTGTCAATCAAGAATCTTATGTCTGAGAAAACCGTCATTCAAAAGAGGGATAAATTAAGACAGTCCCAGATAAGGCCGGGCGCGATGGCTTATGCCTGTAATCCTAGCACTCTGGGAGGCCGAGGAGGGCAGATCACTCAAGGTCAGGAGTTCGAAACCAGCCTGAGCAAGAGTGAGACCCCGCCTCTACTAAAAATAGAAAGAAATTAATTGGCCAACTGAAAATATATAGAAAAAATTAGCTGGGCAGGGTGGCACATGCCTGTAGTCCCAGCTACTTGGGAGGCTGAGGCAGAAGGATTACTTGAGCCCAGAAGTGTGAGTTTGCTGTGAGCTAGGCTGACGCCATGGCATTCACTCTAGCCCAGGCAACAGAGCGACACTCGGTCTCAAAAAAAAAAAAGACAGTCCCAGATAAACAGACACTAAGGGAGTTTATTACCACTAGACCTGCCCTATAAGAAATTCTCAAGGGAGTCCTGCAAATTGAAATGAAAAGACACTAGACAGTAACTTAAAGCCATATAGATCTCAATAAATGTAAATACACGGGCAATTATGAAAGCTAATATCATTGTAACAATGGTTTGTAGTTCCTTTTTGTTTTCTACATGATTTAACAGATATAACCTTTTAAAAAAGATAATTATCAGCCTAAAAACACTAGTATTATGGGAACTTTGGGTGTGACTCTACAGTCTATTTTCTACATAATTTAACAGACTAATATATTTAAGTGTATTATTACTTTATGTTTAGGGACACACAGTATATGAAGATGTGATTTTGTGATATCAACAACCAAAAAGGGGTAGAAACAGTTGTAAAGGAGCACATTTTTGGTATGTTATCAATGTCAAACTGGTATTAATTCAAAATAGAGTATTTAACTTTAAGATATTAAATTTAATCCCCATGACAACCAAAAAGAAAATAGATATAGAATATATACAGAGGAATATGACAAAAGAATTTATATGTTTCACTGTAAAAATTATCTAAATGCAAAAGAAGATGGTAATTCGGGAAACCGAGAGACAAAAAAGCTGAAAACCATATAGAAATCAAATAGCAAGGCCAAGCGCGGTGGCTCATGCCTGTAATCCTAGCACTCTGGGAGGCCAGGCGGGCAGATCACTCAAGGTAAGGAGTTCAAAACCAGCCTGAGCAGGAGCGAAACCCCATCTCTACTAAAAAAAATAGCAAGAAATTAATTGGCCAACTAAAAATATATAGAAAAAATTAGCCAGGCATGGTGGCGCATGCCTGTAGTCCCAGCTACTCTGGAGGTTGAGGCAGAAAGATCGCTTGAAGCCCAGGAGTTTGAGGTTGCTGTGAACTAGGCTGACGCCACAGCACTCTAGCCCAGGCAACAGAGTTGAGACTCTGTCTCAAAAAGAAAAAAAAAATAGCAAAATGACAGAAATATGTCCCTCTTTAACTTGTAATTACTTTAAACATAAATTGATTGAACTGTCCAATCAAAAGACAAATATTGGCAGAATAGATAAGAACAATATGATCCAACTATATGCTGTGTACAAGAGACTCACTAAAGATCCAAAGATACAAACAGATTGAAAATGAAAGGATGGAAAAAGATATTCTGTGCAAATAATAACCGAAAGAGGAAGGGTGGCTATACTAATATCAGGCAACATAGACTTTAAATCAAAAATGATTACAAGAGACAAAAATAGATATTAATAAAAAGTTTAATACTGCAAGAAGATGTAACAGTTATAAACATTTATGCACCTAACGACAGACCATCAAAAATACACAAAACAAAAACTGACAGAAGTGAAGGGAGAAGTAGACAGTTCTATACAATAACAGTTGGAGACTTCAGTTACCTCCCTCTCAATAATGAATAGAACACGAGGCAGAAGGTGCCCCAAGGGGGCTTAAAAAACATGATGAATAGAACAACCTCACAGAAGGTAAGGAAGCAGAGGACTTAACACAATAAACCAACTAGATCTCACAGACATATAGAGAATACTGTACCCAACAACAATAACAACATGCACATTCTTCTCAAGTATACATGAGACATTTTCCAAGATAGATCATATGTTAGGCCACAAATTAAATCTCAGTAGATTTAAAAAAAAACAAAACCAGACATCAAAGTATTTTTTCCAGCCACGATGGGATGAAATTAGAAATCAATAACAGGCCAGGCGTGGTGGCTCACTCCTGTAACCCTAGCACTCTGGGAGGCCAAAATGGGAGGTTCACTTGAGCTCGGGAGTTCAAGACCAGCCTGAGCAAGAGCGAGACCCCACCTCTACTAAAAATAGAAAGAAATTAGCCGGACAACTAAAAATATATAGAAAAAATTAGCTGGGTGTGGTGGTGCATGCCTGTAGTCCCAGCTACTCAGGAGGCTGAGCCAGGACTGCTTGAGCCCAGGAGTTTGAGGTCGCTGTGAGCTAGGCTGATGCCTTGGCACTCTAGCCTGGGCAACACAACAGTGTGACTATGTCTCAAAAAAAAAAAAAAAAAGGAAATCGATAACAGAAGTAAAACTGAAAAGTTCACAAAATTATAGAAATTAAATAACACACTTTAACTAATGAACCAAAGAAGAAATCACGTGGCAAATGAGAAAATACTTAGGGATGAATGAACCTCAACACAGTATACCAAAACTAATCAGAAGCAAAGCAGTGCTGGGTAGAAAATTTTTAGCTATCAATAGTTACTGTGAAACAAGAAATTGCCAGACACAGGGCACATGCCTTTAGTCCCAGCTACCCAGGAGGCTGAGGGATAGGTGATTCACTTGAGCTTAGTAGTTGAAGGCCAGCCTAGGTAACATAGTGAAACCCCACTTCTAAAATAATAAAAACAATAAAGAAAAAATCTAAAATCAACAACCGATTTCCTTAAGAACTTTACAACTTAAGGAAATAGAGAAAGAACAAACAACTAAAGCTAGCAGAAGGAAGGAAATAATAAAGATTAGAGCAGAGATAAATGAAATAGAGAATAGAAAAACAATAGAGAAAATCAAAGAAACCAAAAGTTGGTTCCTTGAGAAGTTCAACAAAATTGACAAACCTTTGGCAAGATGGACTAAGGAAAAAAGTTCAAATTACTAAAATCAGAAATGAAAGGATATTACTACTGATTCTACGGAAATAAGGAGGATTATGAGAGTACTGTGAACACATGTTCTCCAACAAATCGACCTACATGAAATGGACAAATTCCTAGAAACACAAAGCTTATCAACATCAAATCACTAAGAAATAGAAAATTTGAATAGGACTATGCTGTAACTAGTAAGGAGATTGAGTCAGTGTTCAAAAATATCCCCAAAAAGAAAAGCTTAGGCCTGATGACTTGGTGAATTTTACCAAACATTTGAAGAAAAATTAACAGCAGTCCTTCTCCAACTTTTCCAAAGAATTAAAGAGGGAACTCTTCTAGGCTGGGCGCGGTGGCTCAAGCCTGTAATTCTAGCACTTTGGGAGGCTGAGGCAGGTGGATCGCTCAAGGTCAGGAGTTTGAAACCAGCCTGAGCAAGAGCGAGACCCTGTCTCTACTAAAAATAGAAGGAAATTAATTGACCGACTAAAAGGATATAGAAAAAAAAAAATTGGCCGGGCATGGTGGCACATGCCTGTAGTCCCAGTTACTCAGGAGGCTGAGGCAGAAGGATTGCTGAGCCCAGGAGTTTGAGGTTGCTGTGGGCTAGGTTGACGCCACGGCACTCTAGCCCAGGCAACAGTGAGACTCTGTTTCAAAAAAAAAAAAAAAAAAGAGGGAACTCTTCTAAACTTATTCTATGAGGCCAGCATTACCCTAATGCCAAAGCCAGACAAAGACAGTACAAGAAAGGAAACCTATAAACCAATATCCATTATGAATCTTGATGGAAAAATCATCAACAAAATACCAGCAAACCAAATTCAGCTTATTAAAAGGATTATACAGCATGACCAAGTGGGATTTATTCCTGGAATGCAAAGATGGTTCAACATGAAAATCTATCAATATAATGCACATTAACAGAATCAAGGAGGGGAATCACATGGTCATCTCAACTGATGCAGAAAAAACATTTGACCTTTTCATGATAAAAACACTCAAACAGGAAATAGAAGGAAGTTATCTCAACATAATAAAAGTTAGATAGAAATCCACAGCAAATATCATACTTAATCATGAAAGACTAAAAGCTTTTCCTCTAAGATCAGAAACAAGGTGAAGATGCTCTTACTAATTTTTTAAAAAATATAATTGCTCAGGCTGGCCTCAAACTCCTGGGCTCAAGCATTCCTGCTTCAGCCGCTGGAGTAGCTGGGACTACAACGCATGCACCACCATGCCGGGCTTGATAATATGATCGGATGTCTAGAAACCCTAAGGAGTCCATCAAAAACCTGTTAGAAATAATAAATGGATTGAGCAAAGTAGCAAAATACAAAGTTAGCAAGCAAAAGTAAGTTGCGTTTCTATATATTAAAAGAGCAATCTGAGAAGGTAATTATAAAAATAGTTTCACCTATCAAGAAAGAATAGAATATTTAGGAATTAACCAAAGGAAGTAAAAGACTTGTATAGTGAAAACTATAAAACATTGCTGAAAGAAATTAAAGAAGGCATTAATAAATAAAAACACACCCTATGTTCATGGATTGGAAGACAGTCATTATTAAGATGTCAGTACTACCAAAAGCGATCTACAGATTCAGTGTGATCCCTATTAAAACCCCAATGATGTTCTTTTTTTAGAAATAGAAAAACCTATCATAAAATTCATATGGAATCTCAAGGGACCCTGAACAACCAAAATATTCTTGAAAAAGAACAACAAAACTGGAGTACTCACACTTCCTAATTTCAAAACTTACTACAGAGCTACAGTAATCAAAATAATGTGGTAATGGCATAAAGATAGACATGTAGACCGATAAAATATAATAGAGCCTAGAAGTAAACCTTTGCATATGTAGTTAAATGATTTTGGGCATAAGTACCAAGACCATTCATTGGGGGAAGGACAGTCTTTTCAACAAATGTTACTGGGAAAACTAGATAGATCTAGTTTTGCACATATCCACATGCAAAAGAATGAATAAAGTTGGACCCTTACCTATCATGATATACAAAATTTAACTCAAAATGGAGCTACAACCTAAAGCTAAAAATTCCTATGAGAAAACATAGGGCAAAGGCTTTATGACATTGAGTTTTGCGGTGATTTCTCGTATATTATGCCCAAGGCACAGGCAACAAAAGCAAAATAGGCCTCTTGAAAATTAAAAAAAATTGTGCATCAAAAGATATTAATAAAAAGTCAACTCAGAATGGGAAAAAATATTTGTAAATCATATATTGAATGGAGATTAATATCCAGAATATAGAGAGAACTAAAAACAACAACAAAAAAAACAAAGCCTGTTTCAAAAATGGGCAAAGGGCTGGGTGTGGTGGCTCTCGCCTGTAATCCCAGCTACTCTGTAGGCTGAGGTGGGAGGATTGTTTGAGCCCAGGAGTTTGGGATGAGTCTGGGAAACATAGCAAGACCCTGTCTAAAAACAGATGGGCAAAGGACTTCAATAGACATTTCTTCAAAGAAGATATACAGGTGGGCCAATAAGCAGATGAAAAGGTGTACATCATAACTAATCATTAGGGAAATGCACATCAAAACTATAATACAATGAGATACCATCTCACATCTGTTAGGATGGCTACTATCAAAAAAATAGAAAATTAGGCCAGACACAGTGACTCATACCTGTAATCTCAACACAGTGAGAGGCCGAGGCAGGAGGATCACTTGAGCCCAGGAATTTGAGACCTTAGAGAGACCTTGTCTCTGCCAAAAAAAAAAAAAAAAAAAAAAAGCAGGCATGGTGGCACATGCCCAGGAGCTCAAGGGTGCAGTGAGCTGTGCCACTGCATCCGACCCCATCGTGGGCGACAGAGTGAGACCCTGTCTCTCTTTAAAAAAAGAGAGATAAAAGAAAGTGTCAGGATTTGGAGAAATGGGAACCCTTATGCCTTATTCACTGTTGTGAATGCATTTAATAATACTGAACTGTAACTGTACACCTAACAATGGTCAATGGTTCAGATAGTAAATTTTATGTTTTATGTATTTTACCACAATTTTAAACATTTGGGAAAAAGAAAGGAGACTTGTGGATATAATATTCAGATTTTTGAAGTATGCAAATATGTAAGGTCTTGTTCAGTCACCAGTCTTCCTTTGGATTTCTTCCCACTTCCTTAACACTTTTTCATTTCTTCAGCAATCTCTTTACTGCTAATGGTCTTCTTTAGAAGCGCTTTGTAACCGTATGTTTTCTAAATAGACCCAAGGATAGTCACAAGATATCTTTGCTGTAATTTAAAATAAAGCAGCGATTATATCTAACCTAATAGACCTATCAGATGTTTCAGCTGGTAACTAACTTTCTGTCCAGGTTTTTTTTTTTTTTTTTGAGACAGAGTCTCACTCTGTTGCCCGGGCTAGAGTGAGTGCTGTGGCGCCAACCTAGCTCACAGCAACCTCAAACTCCTGGGCTCAAGCAATCCTCCTGCCTCAGCCTCCCGAGTAGCTGGGACTACAGCCATGTGCCACCA
>CAUYRT010012634.1:0-36946 GCA_963574885.1 Lepilemur ruficaudatus
TACCATATTATCTAGTGATCAAACATATTTACTGATTTGAAAACTTCAGTTAATGACTTGAAAATGTTTGTCCATACAAAAATCTGCATGTGAATGTTTATAGCAGCTTTATTCATAGTTGCCTAAACTGAAAGCAACCAAGATGCCCTTCAATAGGTGAATGAACAAACTGTGGTATATCCAGACAATGAAATATTATTCAGCAATAAAAATAAATGAATTATCAAAAAAAAAAAAACTGCCAAACTGTTCTCCAAAACTGCTACGCTATTTTACATTTCCACCAGCAATGCAAGGTTCTCATTTTTCCACATCCTTGCCAACACATGTTCCTTTCCATATTTTTTATTATAGCCATTCTAGTGGGTGCAAAGTGGAATCTCATTATGGTTTTGATTTGCATTTCCCTAATGACTAATGACTAATGACTAATGATGTCGACCATCTTTTCAGGGACTTATTGGCCATTTGTTTATCTTCTTTGGAGAAATGTCTATTCCTTTGCTCATTTTTCAAATGAGTTATTTGTCTTTAGATTGTTAAACTGTAAGAATGCTTTGTATATTCTGGATACTAGACCCATATCAGATACATGATTTGCAAATATTTTCTCCCATCCT
Organism: Lepilemur ruficaudatus; assembly: GCA_963574885.1. Taxonomy (NCBI): domain Eukaryota; kingdom Metazoa; phylum Chordata; class Mammalia; order Primates; family Lepilemuridae; genus Lepilemur; species Lepilemur ruficaudatus. The sequence goes on from CAUYRT010012634.1 coordinate 621, forward strand.
CTGGGTTGCCTTTTCACTTGCATTATCTTATTTTAGTCCTCACAACGGCCATGAGGTAGTACTATGAGAAAACAGAGTTAATATACACAGCTAATAAGATGAGAAACAGAGTTAATAAACGCAGCTAACAAGAATTAGAGCAGTTTAACCCACGCAATCTGCCTCCAAGCATCTGTAGAATGTCCTGTCAGAGACACTGCGCTCATTAGATGCTATAGCAATGGGCACTAAATAAATAAGCAGGAATAAAAATAATTAACTTAAAAAGAAGCAGTGTTATTGATGTTTTACATAGAAATACCAGAGGACCCTTCCTAACTTGAAAAGAAAGAGTAGCTTAAAATAAAGCACATTCAGCCTTAAAAGGAAGGCAAAACTTGGCCTCTAAACAGTGTCTATTCTTCTCAAGTGTAGGAAACTCTTACTGAGCTATGGAGTTGAAACAAAGGGATTCAGAATACAAGTGGTATTTTTGCTGAGATTCAAACATTGTAAATAGTCACAGTGGGTGTTCTGTTAGGTGGAGGCCTAATTCTTAGCCAACAACTCCCTGTTTTCAAAATGTATGCCTCCCCCAGCCCTCCACAACCACTCTCTAAGATAGTGAACAAAGCCGAATTTTAGCAACCAAGATGTCACTCCGGCCAGTCATTCCTTCTTCTCCTCTTATTGTTGCCACCAGCTATGTGCAATATAAAAGTTCATCTGAAAATAATTTTAGTATGTCTGTAGAACTATGTTCATGCTAAATAAAAGGTAACAGAGTGGTTAAAAAGAACATAGTATATCTGCCAGTACTGGCATGGAAAGGGATTCAATATATTTAGCTAAGGCAAAAAAAAATATAAATAAATAAATAAGAAACCTGCAAACACTGTAAATAAAATGATCCTGTATTTATTAAAAACAGGCCATATAAACTCATATTACAATATGCTAGCAAATGCATACAAACAAAAAAAAATCATCTAATGATGAGGGTTTCTCCCCTGGGAGTAGGATACAACTTTTATGTGATGAAATGTTTGACTTTTTAAATATATATATGTAATATTTTGTTTAAAAAGAAAAAAAAACCAAGACTAGCATTCTGTGAGATGGTCTAACAAAACTTAAAAACCGTGGATATGAATGCACACACAAGAATAAAATGAGCAAATGAACATATCTGGGTAAGTTTTAGTGACTTCTCAAGCTTCTTAAAGCTGTGAGAAAAATAACACATGTGCTTGCATATGTGAATTTGAGGGGAGGCAGAAATTCCACACCTTTCATCAGTTTTTTAAATGGCTCTCTGATCCAAAAGAAAGTTTAAGAACACTATCTTTAAACAGGCAATAAGGTCTCATTTTATGGAAGGTCAAAACAGAAATTAAAGGATAAAACAAACAAAACAAAATCCCTTAAGCCAAACAGAGTAAAAAGACACCTTCTAAATCACAGAAGAATAGTCATTAGCTCTCTCTTAGATCCTGCTCTGTAATTCTCAGGCTGACACTAAACTCACCCTATTTTTTTTAAAAGCTTATGATGCATAGAACTTAATGTTGAAGATATGTTTCTCTTTCCTTGAAAACACAAAGTTCTTTCCTAAAACAACAAAAAAGGGGGGAGGTGGATCTTGCCTATAAAAATTAACATATACAAACAAGTTATTAGGTTTATGTCTTTTAAAATTGTTTACTGAGCATCTACTATGTACAAGGCTCACTGTTCTTTAGTTAATGTCATTCTTGTTTGTTACATGCCACAGTTTTCCTTCTTTCTTCTACACACAGCAGAATAAAGAAACTGAGGGAATGAATGAATGTCCAGCATCAGGCTATCTTAAATGTCTAGGATAATTCCCAACAGTCTATACGATTTTTTACCTTTACAGGAAATGAAAAGGGAAAATAGCGACAAGCTTACAGGTCCTCAATCTTTATATCACTAAAGATTATTAGTAATAAAAGAAACACAAACTTTCTCTTACATAGGGGATTTCACATCCTAGAATTTTTCTCTTAGCTCTCACACAAAAAATAACTCTTGAAATAAGTTTCTCCTTGAAAAATAAAATCCAGTAGAATTTATCCATATAAAAGCAAAAGATTCAGGTAATATCTAAACTACTTGGTTATTATGCTGTCACTATATCTATTTGTCTATTAAAAAACCCTAGTTTGATTGTAATAGTAACCTGAGTTTATCAAAAATGCATATTTTTTAAAAATGATTCTAAATATTATTATTCTAAATATTCTAAAATCTACAATATTCTATTATTATAAATAATTTAAATATTATTCAACAAAAACTGCATTGTCTATGCAATGATAATGGAGGGGTTAGAAAAAGATCATATCTATAAAATTTAATTCGTATCTGTAAAATTAACAAAGAAAAAGTCACAGGCCTGAGTAACTTATCTATTATTATCTTGGAAGTATTTTTTTTTAACAAATCTTTGACTCATGTGTGATTCCCTTAAAACGTAGCTAAAAATTCCTTAGAAATTTCCAAGTAAGTTAATATGAATTATACTATCTTAATACATCACCTTTTCTTCTCGCGTGATAATTACATTGTCTAGGTTATTATGTCATAAGTAGAATGTGAGGCAATTAAAATCTCTATAAACTACCATAATAATATTTGAATTTATAGAAAATAAATTCCTTCCACAGATCAAAAGATCATTGAATCCACAGATGACCAAAAAAAAAAAAAAAACCTTAACTCACCTCTGAACTACTCCACTTTTCATAAAATAGGAGTCATTTAAACTCCGCTTTTAGTTGGGCTACTCACTTTTTTCTTCCCAAATACACTTGAACACTATGGTGGATGTTTCTCTTCAAAAACATCCTGCCAAATGACACTAAGAGAAAACCATTAAATCACATTAACTGAAGTATGTAGCTTCAGAATCCAGAGTAAAAAGTAAAGAATCATGAGTAGTTCATGCACATGTTTTTGTAACAGTAAAGCTGACAGTCTACTCTTCATGATCCATTCCAGAATTTCCCCTCTGCTGTCCCTGAAGTTGCAAGTACTTGAGTCATTCCTTCCCTTTTTTCCCATCAGTAGATAAACATACACATCATAATGTAACACACAAGAACAAGAAAAGCTTCTTCTAACATTATTTTTTTTTAAATTAATTAAGTCAGCTGCCAAAAGAAAGTGACGAAATTTATTTCAGACAAGCAGGAATGACTGGATTATTATCCACCATGCTAAATTCTTTCTGCAGAGGTTCTTTTTTCAAAGAAATGAAAAATCAAGAGTTATCCACTATGGTAGGCAGAATAATGCACCCTGCTCCTCTCCTCCCCCTGCAAAAGATGTCCATGTCCTAATGCTGGGAACCTATGAGTATGTCAGGTTACGTGGCAGGGGATAACTGAGGCTGCAGATGGAATTGTGGTTGCTAGTCAACAGACTTTAGGACAGGGAGATTATCTCGGATCATCCTGGTATGCCCAATGGGATCACAAGGGCCCTTTTAAATGAAAAGCGGGAGAGCTTGTTGAAGCTGCAAGAGACAAGGAAACGGATTCTCCCTGAGAGCTTCCAGAAGCAACGCACAGCCATGTTTGATTTTTAGTTCAGTGAGGCCCATGTTAGACTTCTGACCTCCAAAACTGTAAGATAATAAATTTATGTTGTTTTAAGCCACCAAATTCATGTTGATTCCATACAGCCACAAAAGGAAACTATTTCACCCACATACCTGCAACACTTCTCGGTCACTCATCCCTGCCTGGGGATCACAAACTTAGGAAATACCATAGCAAATCAGAAGTGAAAACACAAAGCAGGCAGAGCAAAGCTGCAGGTCTCTGAGCTTCCAGCCTCAGCTGAGCTACATGTGCAGATCAGCACCTACATACAAAACCTGCACGAGGGTAATCCCACGCAAACTGACCTAAAACAAAGGACATTTGACCCAAATCGCTCCTTTTACCTTTCATGGAAAAAACATCAAGGAGAGAGTGGGGACAAACAAGTCACAATCAGAAGCCATTTCCGCAGGTGTCGGCTGAGCTCCCAATCTAGAAACTGACAGTGTCGATCCCACAACAGGGAAGAATCACACACAAGCTCCTTCCGTCACAGTTACACTCAAAATAAGAGTGACCTCAGCTTCTGGCAACAGAATCTTAAATATTAAAATCCATGAAGCGAGCTTTGCCATAACTCAATTTAATTCTTCAACAGAGCCAAGATATTCTCAAGCTCAACATCCAGGTCCTCAATACTTAGCGCTCAGTGTCCTACAATAACCCCGCATACTCTTCACCCTCCTACTTGCATCCTAAACACCTCTGATAGATTAGCCTTCCTTTGCTCACGAAATTCCTCGGACTCAAAACCTCCAAACATCACCCACTGCCTTCCAATTCAGGTCCATTTTTATGCTCCAGGGCTAAGTGCCTACATAGCACGGCATTCAGCACACTTTCCTACAGCCAGCCCTATTAACGCTGTGCCCTCTACCTGGACAATGTCCCTCCAGCCTCCACAGTAAATGGTGCTGGCCCTAGACACACCCCACCTTCACCTTTTGAATTCATATGGTACTTAGTTCCTCACAACAAAGTATTTCATATGTCCTCCATGCCCATATGATCCCTTCTCCTTTCTTGTTTTGTTTTGTTTTATTTGTTTGTTTTAAGCAGGGAAAGATTGTAAAGGGAATTAGTTGAATAAGGAGTCTTTGCCCATCTGCAGTTACTGCTACCACACAATCAAATTCCCACCAGGGGAATGAGGGCCTAGAATTTGTGCAGAGAGAGCAGATTTAAGACCCACCTGAAAAGCAAGCAAGTAGTAACAGCATTGCAAGCAACAGAACCCAACCAGGCCAAGTCAGTTCTCGACTATTTCACACCACACCAGTTCTAGGAAAACCAAGCTCTCTATGTGTCAATTTCAAAATGACTCTAGCCTTATGATTTGAAAGTTATAGCTGCTACATCTTGTGGCAACTCAACTATACAAATGGACATATATATAGAAGTATTTCAGTAAGATCTGGGGCAATTAGTTCCTTTTTCAGGTGGGAAAAGTAAAGATGGACAGATCTTTTCCTAACTTCTGAGTCAAAAGCCTAGAAAACACATAGAAAAGAAGATAAGCAAAAAATACAGTTCTGGAGAGGATGTGTTTTCATGCACCTTGGTCTCCCTACTTTTTTTTTTTTTTTTGGAGACAGAGTCTCACTTTGTTGTCCAGGAGAGAGTGCCGTGGTGTCAGCCTAGCTCACAGCAACCTCAAACTGCTGGGCTCAAGCAATCCTCCTGCCTCAGCCTCCCGAGTAGCTGGGACTACAGGCATGCGCCACCATGCCCGGCTAATTTTTTCTATATATATTTAGTTGGCCAATTAATTTCTTTCTATTATTAGTAGAGACGGGGTCTCGCTCTTGCTCAGGCTGGTCTTGAACTCCTGACCTTGAGCGATCCGCCCGCCTCGGCCTCCCAGAGTGCTAGGACTACAGGCGTGAGCCACCGCGCCCGGCCACCTTTATTGGTATTTTTTAAGCTACTGTTTAGTGTTTTTTCATTTCAGCCTTAGGGACTCCCATCAGCATTTCCTGTAGGGCAGGTTTGATAGCATCAAACCCTTTAAGGTTTTGTTTATCTGGGAATCTCTTCATTTCTCCTTAGTTTTTGAGGGATAATTTTGCTGGATACAGAATTCTTGGTTCAGTTTTTTTCTTTGTGGCTTCCATGCTTTCTGATGAGAAGCTATTAATCTAATTGGGGATCCCTTGTATGTGAGTTGCTTCTTTTTTCGTGCTTTCAGGATTCTCTCTTTGGCTTTGCCTTTTGACAATTTAATTATGATGTGTATGCATGTGGCCTTATAGGTTTTCAGAGCCCTCAGGACATCTCATTCCTCAGCTTTTCCTTTTTATCTTTTTGGTTAGTGTGTTGTTGGACCCACCTGAACGCCATCACTTCAGGCAGTGGTGACTTTAGAACATTGCCTGTAACATGTTTGTCAAGTACCTTCTCCCTATAGGCTTTTAACACTGTGAGTTTACTGTCAGAGTTTTCCAGGCAAAACACAGATAAGCCTTTCCCGGGGGGTCTTCCAGGGAACCATCAGGCAGGTCTACTAATGACTGTGTTTTGGGGAATGAGGTTTTAAGAAAGCTCCAGTTTTGTTCTGCTCACTCTAGTACCAGAAATGGGGGCTGTTATTTTCAAAGGTACTGCTGAGCTGGGGAGCCAGAGATGGGACTAGTTAAAATGCCACAAAGCTCACTCTGTTCTTATTGAAATTCAGTTGTTTTTCTTGAATAAATGCTCCCTGCTTGCTGCAAAGCTTTAGATAATTTACAGAATTTTGAAAAAGTTGATTCTGTGAGGCAGGAGGATTGCTTGAGCCTAGGAGTTTGAGGCTACAGTGAGCTGTTATCATGCCACTACATTCCATCCTGGGCAACAGAGTGAGACCCTGTCTCAAAAAAAAAAAAAAAAAATTGTGACAGTTTTTGCTAGTTTTTTAGTTGCTTTTATGGAGGGGTAAAATTTTAGATGTCCTTACTTTGCCATTTTCACTGACATTCTGCCCCAACTAATCACTTTGTGCAGTGATTTCTATTGTATGTTTACAGAGTTTCTTTTGCAACTACAAGCATAAAGGAATTGTAGTTAATTATTACTTTTCCCAAAGTGGAATACTAAACACACTGTCTTTGCCTTGTTATTTTTAATTTAACAATATGCTGTAATCTCTTCTGGAGTCCTGAAGTTGGACATCTCCCACCCACTCTAACGAAGGGAACTTTTGTGGAGAGTCTTACCAGTTGCTCCCTATTCAGATTGGAAACCTTGCTCTAAAAACTCAAGAATTCCAATATCTTTAATTTTTCTATCCTCAGTATTGCCCATTTTCAGTTACTCTCCTGAACCCTCTGATTCCAACACCTCCATCCTTGCACTTCTCCCGTTTTACAAAGCATCTTAATAGTCTCCTTGATCTCAGTAGATAGAGCAGGAATCTCTTCTCTTCCTTCTAGATGTTTCTCCATCTTCCTGAGGTGTATTTATGGTGCTAGCCTTCTGCAGTTCCCCTAAACTGGAGATGGAGAAGTCATCTTGATTTCATGTTCTTTCCTCTCCAAGAAGTAATCTCTCTTCTAATTACTGAGATTTTCTTTCTCTGAAATGTCAGTGGTATCATTCAACTTCCACCATCACCAAGTCCCTTCCTTATAAAATTCCAGCTCCAGTTGATGAGAAAATGCTGACTGGTTATTAGCCACCTCAGATGTTATTTCTAGATTCATCTCCCTGAAATCTTCCATCATGAGGTTCCTATCAGTAGACCTACAGTGCCTTTTAACAAACGAAACAACCAGATTTCAAGATCTTCTGATTTTTTCTATTATTTTTCTCATTTCCTGAGTAGCTCCTATAGTTCACTCAACTGGCATCCTGATTATTCTCCTTACAGGTTGACTGCATCATGCATACCTTTGCTAATGCTGAACTAGCAGTCTGTATTTGAACCATGCTTGAATGTTATTTATTTTGTTTGAACTATTCTTAATTGCTTCTGTTAGGGCTGATCTCCTTTTCTGATTTCCTACCCAGATAGCACATACAACCTACAATCTCTCAGTGATATTTCATGTGTATTTTTCATCACTATTTGGTATGTCCTCTCATCACATAGATTGTAACTTCCAGAAGGAAGAAACTATACTTTCTTGCCTTGTCTCTGGTGCCAGACACTCAGTAGGCCATGAGTACTGAGTGAGTATAAAGTTGGACAAGAAGTGTTCATTCAGTCTTTCATTTGATCAGGGAATTGGTCAGCCTCCATTTGAAAAAGTTTCTACTGGAAGGATTTAAAAGCTATTTGAAGATCATTTACAAGCTTCTATGAGCTAAGCTTGATATTAGTAATAAATGTCAGTTCTTGAGCAGAGTAGAGCCTCTGTTATAATGGACTTCAGTGGTAAAAGGGGGAAAATGGTGTACAGTGAAGAGAGAAGAACAATCTAGAGAAAGAGGACAAATATCTAGGTCCTGTTGGGACCTAGGGCTTTAGATCCTGTGACAGGCTAAATAATAATCCCCTCCTCCTAAGATATCTGCATCCTGATCTCCATAATGTGTGAATATAATACCTTATGTGGTAGAAGGGGCTTTTCAGATATGAATGAACTAAGGATCTTGAGATCGGGAAATTATCCTGGATTATCTGGGTGAATTCTAAATGTAATCACAAGATCCTTGTGAGTGAGGGTCAGAGACACAGAGAGATGTGATGCCAGAAGCAAAGGTTGGAATGATGTGCTTTGAAGATGGAAGAAGGAGCTATCAACCAAGGAAGACAGGCAACTTCTAGAAGCTGAAAAAGGCAAGGATACAGATTCCTCCTTAGAGCTTCTGGAAGGAGCACAACCCTCCTGGTAACTTCATTTTAGCTCAGTGAAAACCATTTTGGATTTCTGACTTCCAGAACTTTAAGATAATAAATTTGTATTATTTTAAGTTAATAAGTATGTGGAAATTTTTAACAACAGGAGAAGGAAATTAATATAGACTCCTTCGGTTGTTGGAGGACTTTTATCTAGGCAGTGATAATAGGTAGCTCCTGAATATTGAACCTGCCAGGCATTTTACTGAATTCACAATCTCATTTGTTGATCTTCAGAAAAGTCCTCTAAGGATAGTGGCAGAACTAGTATTTAAATACAGATTATCAGACTTAATTCTCATGTCTGCTTCATTCCACTATGCTGTCTTTTCAGTCCATCTCTTGAATCATTGCTCTAAAAATGATTCTGTAGTAGTTAGAAGAATTGTAACTTCAGGGGTATCCTTAAACCATGATGATATTTGCCCTTTGAGGTATTGAATCTTCTGTGATTGACTGGATTCTGGAATAGGCAATAATGTGAGAGCATTTCATCATAGATAACATCGTGGCTTGAAGCCTCACTTGGTGATACTCTCTCTTAACCTCATTCCCTCTTTTTTTGGGGGGGAGGGGGCGTGCATTTGTCAAGATAAGGGAGCAGGAAGCACTTAACACAAAAGTGAATTAGGGCATAATTTTTAAAAAAAATTTTTGTTTCAGAGTATTACGGGTATGAGTTTGTATGGGTAAGCATACAAACACTTTGGTTGCATAAATTGCTTTTGTACAGTTTGAATCAAAGTTATAAGTGTGCCCGTCACCCAGATAGTGTACATTGTACCCATTAGGTGTGAGTTTACTCATCTCTTCTTACCCCACCCCCACCTGCTTGATTCTGATGAGCTTTATTTCCATATGTGCACTTAAATGTTGATCGGTTAGTTCCAACTTAATGGTGAGTACATGTGGTATTTGTTTTCCCCTTCTTGTGATACTTAGAAGAATGATCTCCGGTTCCATCCAGGTTAATACAAGAGGTATTAGTTCACCATTTCTTTTTATAGCTGAGTAGTACTCCACAGTATACATATACCATATTTTATTAATCCACTTATGTATCAATGGGCACTTGGGTTGTTTCCACATCTTTGCAATTGTGAATTGTGATGCTATAAACATTTGGGTGCAGGCTTTTTTTTTATAAAATGGCCCTTTTTTGGGGGGGGGTAAATACCGAGTGGTGGGATTACTGGATCAAATGGTAGGTCTACTTTTAGTTCTTTGAGGTGGCTCCATACTACTTTCCATAGAGGTACTAGTTGGTAGTCCCACCAACAGTGTGTTCCTATCTCTCCGCAGCCACACCAGCATTTGTTGTTTTGGATTTTTTTTTTTTAGACAGAGTGTCACTTTGTCACCTGGGCTAGAGTGCTGTGGCAACAGCCTAGCTCATTGCAACCTCAAACTATTCAAACTATTGGGCTCAAGTGATACTTCTGTCTCAGCCTCCTGAGTAGCTGGGATTACAGGCGTGTACCACAACACCCACCTAATGTTTTCTATTTTTAGTTGCCTAATTTTTTCTATTTTAAGTAGAGACAGGGTCTTGCTCTTGCTCAGGGTGGTCTTGAACTCCTGACTTACAGTGATCCTCCTGCCTTGGCCTTCCAGACTACAGGCGTGAGCCACTGCACCCAACCTGTTGTGGGATTTTTTTGATAAAAACCATTTTCACTGGAGTTAGGTGATATCTCACTGTGGTTTTGATTTGCATTTCCCTAATGATTAGAGATACTGAGCACTTCTTTATGTGTCTGTCTTCTTTTGGAAAGTTTCTCTTCATGTCCTTTGCCCATTTATTGATGGGGCTGTTTGATTTTTTTTCTTGTTAATTTTCTTAGGTTCTGTGTAGATTCTTGTTATCAGCCCTTTATGGGATGTGTAAGAATGCAAATGTCCTCTCCCATTCTGTAGGTTGTCTATTCGCTCTAATGATAGTGTCCTTGGCTGTGCAGAAGCTTTTTAATTTGACCAGGTCCCATTTATTTATTTTTGTTGCTGCCGTGATTGCTTTGGGGGTCTTCTTCATAAATTCTTTGCTAGGCTGATGTCTGTAGGAGTTTTCCCAACATTTACTGGCACAAGAACAGAGATATAGACCTTTGGAATTGGACTGAGAACCCAGATATAAAACCATCCTCATGTTGTCATCTAATCTTCGACAAAGCAGACAAAAATACACATTTGGAAAAAGAATATTCAATAAATGGTATTGGGAAAACTGGATAACTACATGCAGAAGATTGAAACTGGATTCCCACCTCTCACAAAAATCAACTCACAATGGATAACAGACTTAAACCTAAGGCATGAAACTTTAAGAATCGTATATAATTTTAGCCTCAGGCCTTAGGGGACAATCTAGCATGCCAAGAAAATTTGGATAACTGTTAAATAATGCCAAGCCCCAGTCCTTCCATTGGACCAAGGGAAGAGGAGCCCGTGTAACTGTGGGAACCTTTAGATCAAGCATTTAATCCTTTTACTGTGCCATGGACATCTTTGGCAGTCTCAGGAAGACCAGGAACCAATTTTTTGACACAATGCTTTCTTTATTTATTGAACTGAAATTTACATAACATAAAATTAACCAGTTTGAAGTGAACAACTCAGTGGCATTTAGTACATTCATAAAGTTGTGCAACTACTACCTCTATCTAATTCTAAAACTTTTCCATGACTCCCATAAAACCCTGTACCTGTTAATCAGTTACTCCTCACTCCCCTGTTCCCTAAGCCCCTGGTAACCACCAGTCTGCTTTCTGTGTCTATGGATTTGCCTATTCCCGATATGTAGTAGAAGTACAATTATGTAATATATAAATATTTTTATTTATCTTCTTTCCCCTGGCATGTTTTTGAGGTTCATCCACATTGTAGTATATATAAGTACTGCATCCCTTTTTATGCTGAATAATATTCCATTAAATGGATATATCACATTTCATTTATCCATTCATCTGTTGAGGGACATTGGGTTGTTTCTGCCTTTTGGCTAGTATGAATTTGCCACTGTGAACATTCCTGTGCAAGGACTTGTTTGAGCACCTATTTTCAAGTTCTTTTGGTTGTATACCTAGGAGTGAAATTGCTGTTACCACAGTGGCAACATAATGTTTTAAAATGTATAAAATGAAATATTTAGGGTTATAAAGGAAACCAATTATGTTGATGTGGAGATATCAAAACATTAAAAAATATGTGTTTTGGTTATATATATTTCTTGATTTTGCAATGTAATAAGATCTAATGGCAGATCTAACAACTGCCATGCATTCAAAATGCAAATGCAAGGTGTCTGCAGCAATTGTAATGTGATATGACAAGCTTTGTGTTTTCTTAGTCACAGGTCCTTTCGATATACTGGGATTTGTTGCCTATTAAAGACTTATGAAAGTAGAAATGTATTTTTTTCCCATCCAAATTCATAGAATCCTTGAAGTCCATTTAAATGAGCCCAGAGATCTACAATTAAGAACCCCAGTTAAGAATCCCTGATTTGGGGAGAGGGAGTTATTATACCAAACAGCCTCCTTAATAGCCCCTTCTTATCTCTCTCTCACCACCATTCTCCCATCTTGTCTTTTGTCTTAAGAAATCTAAGCTTAGCAGGATCAGCTTGGATAGGTGTAGATTCATTGCAGTGGGGGTCAGAGAATCCATATACCCCATCCAGAGACATTATTATTGGGTTTTAAGTTGTTATCTTTCACTACTTTCCATATCAGATTAAATTTCATGATTTCTATATAACTCAAACACTTAAAGTAACTTTTCTAAACCTAATGATATGCAGTATCTTAGAGTATCTAAAGTTCTTACACATACATCATCTCATTTAATCCTCTTAATATTGTATGAGTTGGTGCTGTAGTATGAGCATCTGCTGTCATCGCCTTGGGTTTAGGATGAGGAAGCTCAGATACAGAATAGTTTAGTCAATTAAGTTCAAAAAGCAAGTACAGTGGGGCTAGAACCCAGGGCATCTAGCAAATAAAAACTTTAGGTGCTTTCTCTGTTGGTCCAGAAAACTAATGTATCTAAACTTAATTGCTTGCTTGGTTTTTCAGTGTAAAGAATAGTTGCTCTGAAAATAAAAATCAACACATTATAAACTGGTCTTTTATATGAAAAGAGCATTAGCATGAGAATATTATAGTTCAGTCCTATAAAGCTCAATCTTTTCATCATCTCAGGGATATGTCTCATAGTTAGAGGCTACACATTCAAACAGGATATTTTCCTATTTGAAAAGGCAAGAATGTTTTTAATAACTGAGTTTTTTTATTACAGAATATTATGGGGGTACAAACATTTTGGTTACGTGAAATGCCTTTGCCTCGCCCAAGCCAGGGCTACAAATGTGCCCATCCCCCATACAGTGCACTCCACCTCCACCCACCCCCCTACCTGATGGGCACCCAATGAATAACTGAATTTTATTATTACCTGAAAAGAAAAACAAAATAGCGTTCAATTTGTATTTGAGGAAATCTAAAAACAGCATATAGTCCTGCAGGCTCAGAGAAATTTCCCTAGAGAGGATTTCCTGCAATCAACGAATACCTAAATAATTTCTGCAAAAATGCAGTCCTCTATGTCATAGTTTTCTTGCTTTGAATGAAAGAAAATCCATTTTTGAGCAGACTAGGCTTTTCATTCCCCCAAAGTTATTTATTCACATTTTTAATGTCTCTATTATATTACTTTCTCCTATGTGCTTCAGGTAGAACACACCTTATTCCAACAGTGAAGAAAAGAAAGGATGCTGAGCTCTGGCTATAAATATTTTATCATATATAGAGTCAAAGATCACAGGGGGGCAGATGAGTAGCAGGAAACAAATGTGATGTTGTTTTCAAATCCTCAGAGGAGGTTTATGTGAAACTGTCTCTGCCAGCTTGTTTTCTGCTTGGTTTTTACACTGTCAAACCTAGTAATGAAACCCTTTTGTGTGTCTGGAATTTACCTATTAGATGAGGAGTATAGCATCTAACTGAAAGTGTAAAATTATCCATGATATAAAGTATACACAAAGAAAAAGCTATTGCAAATGGCACAGTTGTGAAGATATATTTTCAGGAAGGATGATCCATAATTAATTTCTTCTGGAAAGGTTCTATCCTAGTACAAACAAAAGGTTAAAAGATAAAATGTGTGTTAGATATTCTCCATACGCTTGATTCTTTTTCTCCTCTTACCCAATGCCTCAGAGTTGCTGGAAGACTTCAACCTAATGGGATTTAGCATCTTTTATGATTTCATAACCCATTGGAGTTTATTTGGCTAGAACTCAATATTAATGAGGCCAAGGTCTTAAGCCTATTCTCCTTGGGGGAGGAGGGAGTTCTGTTTCCTAACATAATGGTACAGACCACATATCAAACCTACCATTCACAAATTTGCATCTCTAGGCACGAGGAGAAGTGCATGGAAAGGTGAATAATACAGCAACTGTTAAGAGATTGCAGAGATGATGAAATCCATGTCATTCTGCCACTAAACTACCTTAAAATGCATCTGCATAAGCGCTGTCATCCTTGGATGTAAGCAGGGAAGAGAAAAAGCATGCCAGTACTGGAACTGTTTGTGCTAGGACAGGTGATGGTAAGTCTTCCTTCTATTCTACGAATTTTAGAGTTTTTAGTAATCTGCCAATGAACCTATTAATATATCCATATCTCTGGTCAGGCAGTACCATATATAATGCAGTATTTATATTTTTGAATGCATAGCATGAACAAACACTTGATGGTCAACATCCCCAGTATTGAGGGACCAAATTACCAGAGCATCTATGTAAATGAAAGGTACAAAATGGCATAAACTTATGTCAAAACTTAGTTATGCTTCTCTAATGGATGCTTCTCTAATGGATGTATTCCTTTTTATAACACACATACACACACACCTCACAATCATAGAACAGCTTATCTTGGCTGTAAGTCAAAATGAAAGTGGGCTAGGACATTTGGATTTTTTTTTTTTTAATTATTCACAGATGGCAAAAATGCTTTTTGGCATTAAGAGCTAAGTTCAACGACTGAAATGCTGCTTGGGATGGTTTTGTACCTAGCAAAATCCAAGAGCTAATATTTTTTACTATTTACTATTGGCCTGGTACTTTACATAAGCCATTTTCATTTTATCCTAAAGACCACTCCATGTTATAGAAAATGGTGTTCATCTCCATTTCTTAGATGAGTAAATAATCTCAGGGAATAATGAATCACCTCAAATCATACAGCTATTACAAGGTAAAGGCAATCTGTCGATACAAAGCCAAACCCTTTCTCCTGAAGGTTGGAAATGCAAATATTAAATTTAATTGGCATTCTCTTATCATGTACTTCCTATTAAGATGTATGGTATTAACAGTTTCAGAATGATGTAGCTGGTGTCTGGTCATTGTCCACAGAACACTCACACTGCTTTTATAAGTCAGTATAATGCAACATATCAATGTAACAAAATTGTCCTTGTACCTCATGAATATATACAAATAAATAAATGGGGAAAAATAAAGTCAGCAATGCTAATATGGCTTTATCAGGGATATATAAAAGTTATTTCATGACATATTTAAAGAGAAAGAAATATGAGAAGAGAGGTTTAGTGATGATCTGGGCATGCACTAAAGTAAGTCTATGATATCTAATATTTCTTTGATTAATTGAGTTCTTTGTAATGTAAATAGAAAGTTAAAAGTAATAGTAATTCTTAGGAAATAAACTCGAAACAAAAAATAATTATGTAGAAAATGTAATACAATGGTTCTAATAAAGTAAAGAAATAAATAAGATGCATTTAATTAGCTTTATTTTTCTGAATTGAGGTATTACTTTTATAAAATATATTGAATTTTCTTATTGTTATGCAGTAGACACATATGATTATGTCGATCCTACAATTGCAAGGAGACAAGGTGACTTGTCTTTTGGCACTATAAAATATTTGAAAAGAGTATCACAAGACTCTGAAAAGAAATTTTCTACTTGTAGCCAATTTTGAACTAAATTAAAGGCAGCTTTCAGAACCATCCTTCTAGGATTTCTTGTTACCTGTGTAAGAGATTGCTTTTTAGCAAGTCCTACTCATCTTAGCAATAATAGTTTAAAACATAGAGCATGCTTTTGAGAAGATAATTTTAGTAACAAATTACTTTCAATGAACTACGAATAAGTCAATGTTAAATTTAAGCATTTAAAGATATTGAGAATAAACTTATTTGGAAAATCTTCTCAGCAGCTTTAAAACATAAATTCATATTTTTAATGGGGTTTCTAAACATTTTTCAAATACACTAGATACGTAAAGGGTGATTCCTCCATTGTTTATATCACAAAATACTGGCATTTTTATAGAAAGTACATGTCTGCTAAGGATGTACATTGTACACCTACAGTTAACTAATGCATGTAATGAAATGAAAGCAGGCATTTCTTCTTTTTATCCAAGGAGAAAAATGGAGCAGTCTTCTGGGAGTTTAGGTTGAACTGCATGGATAAGGTGAACTATCAACCTATAATTACTTTCAGGGGAAATTTTCTTTGAACTTATCTAAAAACTGGATGAGCAGTGATTAGTATCAGGCAGAAGAAAAGACCTGGGCTCTGGAATTTGTCTTCTCAAATTGATGCATCATACTTACATGTAGTTGGGGGTATATGTGATATTTGGATACTTGTACACAATGTGTAATGATCAAGTCAGAGTAATTGAGACATCCATCACCTCAAACATTTATCTTTGTACTGGTAACATTACAATTCTTTTTTTCTAGCTATTTTTAAGTATGCAATAAATTATTGTTGACTATAATTTCCCTACTGTACTGCTGAATACTAGAACTTATCCCTTCGAGTTGTATTTTTGCACCCATTAATCAACTTCTCTTCATTTCTCCCTCTCCCCTCTTCCTTTCCCAGCCTCTGGTAACCACCGTTTTCTCCCTACCTCCATAAGATCTACCTATTGAGCTCCCACATATGAGTAAGAACATGCAATATTTGTCTTTCTGAGCCTGTCTTATTCCACTTAACGTAATGATGTCTAGTTTCTTGTCCAACCACGTTGCTGCAAATGACAGGATTTCATTGTTATGGCTGAATAATATTCCACTGTGTATATATACGTATTTTCTTTATTCATTCATTGATGGACACTTAAGTTGATTTTGTATCTTGGCTATTGTTGAATGGCAATAAAAATGGAAGTGTAGATATCTCTTTGATATACTGATTTCCTTTCTTTTGGACATATACCCAGGCAGTGGGATTGCTGGATCATATGATAGTTCTATTTTTAGTTCTTTGAGAAACTTACATACTGTTTTCCATAATGGCTATACTACTTTACATTCTCACCAACTGTGTATAAGTGTTCCCATTTCTCTGCATCATTTCCAACATTTGTTACTTTTTTATCTTTTTGATAAAAGCCATTCTAACTGAGGTGAGATGGTATCTCATTGTGGTTTTGATTTACATTTCTCTGATTAGTGATATTGAAGTTTTTCATACACCTGTGGCCATTTGTCTGTCTGCTTTTGAGAAATGTCTATTCAGGTCTTTTGCCTATTTTTAGATTGTATTATTTGATTTTTTGCTATTGAGTTGTTGAGTTACTTATATATTCTGGTTATTGATACCTTGTTGATGGATAGTTTGGAAATATTTTCTCCCATTCTATAAGTGTGTCTTCATTTTGTTTCTTTTGCTGTACAGAATATTTTTAGCTTGATGTAATCTAATTTGTCTGTTTTTGCTTTTGTTGACTGTGCTTTTCAGATCTTATCCCAAAAACTTTACCCAGAACAATGTCATGGAGCATTTCCTCCAAAGTTTTCTTCTAGTGGTTTCATAGTTTCAGGTCTAACATTTAAGTCATTAATTCATTTTGAGTTGATTTTTGTATATGGTTAGAGATGGGGGTCTAGTTTCATTCTTCTGCATCTAGATATCCAGTCTTCCCAGCACCATTTATTAGAGAGACTATCCCTTCCCCAATGTATATTCTTGGTGACTTTGTTGAAAATGAGTTGACTGTATGTGCATGGATTTATTTCTGTGTTCTCTAGTCTGTTCCATTGGTCTTGGCGTCTGTTTTGATGCCATTACTATACTGTTTTGGTTAGTGTAGCTTTGTAGTATAATTTGAAATCAAGTAGTATGATATCTCCAGCTTTATTCTTTTTGCTCAGGATTGCTTAAGCTATTCAAGATCTCTTGTGGTTTCATGTGAATTGTAAGATTATTTTTTCTATTTCTGTGAAAATGTCATTAGTATTTTGATAGGGATTGCTGGAATTTCTCTTTTTAATAGGATAGGAGAGAATATTTGCTTTCAGTCTCTGAATCTTTCATGAAGAATATGAAATACATATTTAATCCCTTTCTACCCTATCTATAGTATTTGTTATTCACTTTTTAAATGGCATTGCTGTGCTGAACCATAAGTAAGGTTAGGAACTTGTAAGATTTACCTATAACTTTGATTCAGCCAATATGTATCCAGCCAATCCTCATTATTTGTGATTTCATATTTGCAAATTCACCTTCTTGTGTATTTTACATTTAATGGTGGTGATTCTGCTGTTTGAAACGCCCCCAGTGTAATGTTAAGATGCCATCTAGGGTTCCTAAGACAAGAAGGCTGTCATATGCCTTATGGAGAACATATATCTGTGTTAGAAATGTTTTACTCAGGTGTAAGTTACAGTGATGTTGGCTGTGAGTTTAATCTTAATGAATCAACAATATATATTAAATAGGGTGTATTTAAACAAAAATACACACAAAACAAGGTTACATATAGATTGTTTGATGAAAATATTGGGGCCAGAGACTTGCAGAAACCTAACCTTGTATTTTCCCTGGGAACAGTGGTTCAGTGTTTGCTAATTCCATGTTTGTGGTGACTCTATAAATCATAACTACTGCAAATAATGAGAATTGACTGTATTAAAAAATGTACAATTGCCAATTAGTGGGCTTGGTCCCAGAGATTTAGGGACCAAAAGTGTAGTTCCTGCTCCGGCAAGGTCTCTCTGTTGGAGAGATGGATTCACAGTGCAATAATTACATACAGTAGAGACAGTGCTATGGTACAGATGCTGGCAAGGTGATAAGGGGCGGTGCTAACACTACCTGGAGGTGTCAGGTAATAATATACAGATCTGTGCATTCCTCAGAAAAATGATGGAAATAGTAAAGAAAGGCTATATTACTTATAGGAGAATGTAAAGTAAATGAGGTTATGTATTTATTTTTAAACAGAGCATAATGTTGGTGGGATTCTGAGTCATGTTGCTATACCATGTCGTTCCAGAAATACATTATGGTGAAATGCTTCCACCTCTTGCCAAAATGAACACTGAGGAAAAATGAAGAAGACTAAAGAACACCAACGAAAACTTGCAGAACAGAAATAACCACCCTCCTCTGGAGTCTTTAATTCATCCACAGCCATCATAAAAAGGTAGGGGAATAAATTACATTATGGTTTTGCCCTTTTGAAATTTGTCTGGAATTATATAATACTAAAAAAGCTGAAAAGTACATGTATTTATTTAACACATCTCTACTGGGTGACTTCATCTGGCCTGCAAACTGTTCTAGGCACTAGGAACTAAAAAGGCAGCGGTAGGGCTTTGCAGGAGCTGTCACTCTAATAGAAGGGGTGAGTAAGTAAATAAATGGAAAGGAGACTGACAACCCTTGATCATGTTTATGAACATGGTTAATGAGATAAGCAGTGATTGAGGGGCTACTTTAATGTGGTTGTCAGAGCAGACCCCTCAGAGCATTTGAGCTGAGAGTTGAGTGACGGCAAAGAGCCAGCCATGTAGGGTCTGAAGATAAAACCTTCCATGTGCCACGGACCAGGATTTCCATAGATATGTTCAAGGCTCCGAAAGCTTGCATTGCTTTAAGAGAGGGGATTTGGAGAAGCATGACATAAGAGTTGAAATTGGAGAGCCTTTTAGATGTGGGAAACTGTCTTGATTTTATTCCAGTGAAGGTGTAAGTTACAGGAGAGTCATTTAGCAGGGAAAGGAAATAATTTATATTTTTTAGGGCTGTTTTGCTTTACGATAGCTAATTAGTAGGCATGAGGGGTAACATGAGTAGAAAACAGGCTGCTCTCAATGTAGGTCAGAGATGCTGGTGAGTTGGCTTACGGATGTGGTATTGGAGAAGGAGGGATCTGAGATATTTCGTATCTGCTTCAGAGCACAGTTGACCACCAGTGTTCTTTATGGATCTCCAAAGATAATTCTTGTTTCCATATGTAGGCTGTGCCATCCATTTGTGTTTTTATACACAGTAGGCCAGTTGTAACTTATTCTACTGTTTCAAAGAACTGTTTGTGATGAATATGTCTGTAGCTTGCTGCTGAGTCTTAGAGGGGGTTGATGTCAAAGTGTGAAAAGAAAGAAAATACTGTCTGGAAATCTCATATTCTAGGTAGGTAACCTTATAACACTGGGAGACTTGAGCTTTACAGGTGTATTTGCAACTCGTCTCCTGCTTCCTGCTTGGCTCCTGACTTCTGAGAACATTGTTGCTCAAACCACTGAGAGGCAGCCTGTGTGAAAGTTGCGCTTCTAGAAGAAAAACATATGAGATATGTAAGGACTAGGGTTTGGTCAGTCAAGCATGACTTCAAGACTAACACTTTCATACTGGGTTATTCCTAGATGGAACATTGAAGGGAAAACTGAAATTCAACTTAAAATTGATATTTTAAAGAGAGGAGGATATATGAATTTAAGCAATGTTTGCCAGAGAGACTGATGCTCTGTGCAGTGAGGGTTTCACATCTTGGAGTGTGTAACCATTGCTCAAAGCCCACAGGGGATGGAAAAGGGTAAGAAATATATACAATGACCTTGGCAGGTAGGTCCAAGTTTGCAAGAAGCCAATAGCCACTGTTGGAGTATGGACCATCCTAAAGTCTGTAGTTCAGAAGAGTTATTCATAATAACTCAGCTGAACAATATTTTAAGATCTCAGCAAAGTGCAATCATGCTTTTCAATACTCATAACTGTGTGAAATGATTCTAAACTTGTATGCCATGGGCATTCTTCTTTCCTCCACCCAAATCCGTTTCATAAGCTCTTGGTCATCAGAAAACAGCCTCAGTGCAGCAATTATACAGTGTTGGATAGTTGAAAAGACTCATGAGACTCCGTAAGTTCTCAGGGGAGCCAAGTCACAAGCTTACTGAAGGGTATTTTATGCCCTACAGCTCAGGTAACTAAAAGCAGGTTTTGTGAATAGGTAAACAGGTGCAAACCGTCAATCTATACGCCAATGAATAGCATAAACAGGCTGGTACAGGATGCCTGTGAGGGAACTGTAGACTTTTAACAGCACATTATGAATCACTGAGATGGTATGGTTCAGCTCTATCTTGGCCAAGAATCAATAGCATGTTTCCTGGTGCCCATCAAAATAAGCACAGAGCTACCCAGGATCAACTGCAAGTTAACCCTTTCCTCATATACTCAGAGAATTGAGCCATGATGAAAACATCAGAGAAGACCTAAAGATGATATAGCATATTGCATGATTGGTCTTGTCATCCGCTGGACTGGATACAACTCTTTGTTTAGCTGAAGAGATCATGAAAAGGCTGGGCCTTTCAAATGGAAGTCAAAGTTCCTGAAAGAAGTGACTTCATTCTGGAGCAATAAACTAGAAAGAGTAATGGTGTTTTAGGTTTGTTTCCCCAGAAGCAGATGGTGAGACCAAAAAAAAAAAAATTGGACACAGGTATTTATTTGGGAGATGATGCCAGTATTCCTTTGTAGGGTGGGGATGTGAGACAGAGAAAGGAAGGAATACAGAAAAGAAGAAGTCTTATCACTGCTGTGACTAAGAGGGGCACAATTCCATTCGGTAATTCTGAAATACAGCATAGAACATACCTTGGATTTATCCCAACCGAGGGCATGGGAATTAGGATATTTAGCCACCTTCTCCCATCTGCCTTGGCTAAGGGCTGCTCCCTTAGGTAGAAATGGGGAGCGTAGCTACCTGGCATTTGTGACCTGCCATACATGTAGACCAAGGGACTGCAGCAGCCAGAGGAAGACCCCAGGCAAAGAGTCCCAGGTGTTTGCCATTGGAAACCACCATCAGGTCCACATGCATACAAATGATGAATTCCAAGGGCATGTGTGTGGATGGAGCACATACAGTTTCTACTACAAGAAGTAACAACAAAGATGATAGTAATATTCATATAGAGAGAGCTATCATTTATTAAGTAATTATAAGCCAGCTGCTATACCAAATGCTTTACATATATTTTATCATTTAATTCTTATTTGTGTGTTGAATACCCACTCTGTGTCAGGTGGGAAACATACAGAATCACCACAATCATGCAGCATATATACCTGTCCTAGTATTTAGTTTGTAGATGAGCATGTAAAACTCAGCAAAGTTAACCAAATTCTCTGAAGTAACACATACAGGAAATAGAGTTGGGATTCAAACCCTGGTTTGTTTGCCTTTAGAACTAAACCTTGGGCAACATTGTAATCCTTAATTAATTAATCATTGATATTTTTCTGACACCCATCTATTGAAAAGTTGGTAGGCACTATTTAAATTCTGAGACACAAAGCAAAAATTGCATCTGTTCCCAAGGAGCTCTGTATTTGTAGAAGGGAAAGACAAAAAAACAAAACAACAATAACAAAAAAACAAGTCATGTTATGAGGGCTATAATGGAAGTATGTTGCAGCTATTGAATAGAATCGAGAGAGTATCACTCGTTGCTGCATAAAAAATGACCCATAACGTAGTGTCTTAAACATTTAGCGTGTGTTATTGCTCACGACTCTAGGGGTGAGTTGGGGAGTTCTACTGAGGTGGGCCGAGGTTGGCTGATCTTAGCTGGGTTTGCTTATCATCTGCAATCAGCCTGACAGGTTGGCTGGAGGCTTGATAGTCTAAGATGACTTCACTAACATGTCTGGTGATTGACTGGATGTGGCTAAGGCGGCTGGCCTGGACTTATTCAATGGTAACTTACTGAATCACTTAGTCAAGAGAATGAGTGAAAGTGCACGGCTTCTCAAGGCTCTAAACAATCGCTATTGCTATGTTATATAGGCAAAGAGAATCACAGGCCAGCCCATATTTAAGGGATGGAGGAATAAATAGTCCACTTCCTGGTAAGAGCAGTTTCCAAATCACATTGCAAAAGGACACTGACACAGAGCTAGATTGCAAACAGTCTACCAAGAAGAAAACATCTGCGTAAAGCTTACAGAGTGCATTGGCATTCCCCAGCCAAATAAGATAGGAAAAGAATTTAAGGCAAGAAGGAGAGTATATGTTCAAAGACACAGAAATATAGCCTCATAGGATGGTCAGGTGACTTGAGAATGAAGGCATCTGAGTGGTGAGGGAGAGAGAGAAAGATTCATAGATGGTTGGTTGGACATATTTTCAGAGCAATATGGTTAATAAAATTCTAAGATTATCTCTTATAAAAGGATTTGTAGGATTTGTATTTATTTCAAAAAAAGAAGGCAAGGAGGAAATACCTTGATGCATACTTGAAGAAAAAGATGCAGTTGAGAGTGGGCATGAAGGAAAGAACTTTTAAGTGTATGACTGTGTTTGTGGCTTCAGGGAGATATTGCAAGGAGGTAGATTGCATGATAGAAACTCTTTCTGTGGTGCACCCTTCATAAACATAGTGAGTGGGTTTTGTGGATACTAATGAAGGGTTTGGCTTATGATTCCACATGGAAATTCCAAGGCTCTAGACTCTCAAAAGGCCAGGTTTTTGGGACAGGTCTCTCTGAGGCCCATTGATATATTTATATAGAGGTCTGTGCATGTGTGTTTCCATTGGTGTATGTATACAAAATGGTAATTTTACATAAAGTAGAATTCTTCACTCTGAGACTAAATTGTGTCAACTAGCAGCCTTATTCCACAGTTTTCCAAAGCAACTTTTAGTGTTCTCCTGGGCCTGTGTTTTAAGTGTGTTCTCCCAAGTCACCAGGTGCAACAAATTTTAGTGTGAGGCTTAGCAGGCTGATATTAGCATCTCAGGCTCCTTGGAGGCAGAATGAGAACTTGACTGTGGAAATATATGCTGGCAAGACCCATGAACAGAGAACCTGGGGCCAAAGTACCCACCCTTATTGGCTTGGGAAATGCATCACATTCATTCTCTCCCCAAAATGTTGGCAATTCTTTGCTTCCTATTTCTAAAAAGTAAGATAAAGATTAGCCGACAGATTTTTTTTGTTGTTATCTCAGTGAAGAAGATAACAACATACTTGGCCAGTGGAACGTCTTGTTCAATGACTCCCTAAGTTGGTTATAAAAATAAAAGCAAAATAATGCCATTATATGCAAGGTGTCCTTGCTTATAAGATGCTCCTTTATTTGGTGTACTAGTAACACACATAAAACACTGCCATTTGAACAAAAAAAAGATTAAGTTTTTAAAAGAGAGAAAATGAGCATAAAATAACATAGCCAAAGGACAATAAATAACATAGTAAAAGCTGACAGCAAAGAAACAAAATCTAGTGAGTGCTCTCTGGGGGATTTAATAATGGATCCGTTAATTAATTTTTGGGGGGAATAGGACACCATCCCATTTCATCTCCTTACTTCCTCTCCAGGAGTAACCTCTGTCCTAAATCTGTGCCTAGCATTCCTTTGCTTAAAAAAAAAGTTGCGTCAAACTTGCACATTCAATATATTATTAAATTTAATATCGATCTCATAATCATGTAGCCTATAGATTTGCTCATTTAATTCAACATTTGTGTTTCTAAGATTTGTCCATATTGTTGCATGTAGCTGTAGTTCATTTTCCCAGCTAGTGATATTACATTGTGTTAATATTTCATTATCTATTCTTCTATAGATTGACGTTTCTCTTGTTTCTATTTTCTGCTATTATGAACAATACTATGATCATTATATATATTTTAAAATGTATATAATTATATAAATTTATAGAATATATAAAAATATATATTGATACATATATATCTCCTGGTGCCTGTGAAAGAGTTTTTCAGGGCAGTATAATATACATGGGAGTAGATTCCCAGGATATAAGATAAATAGGTGACTAACCATCTCAGTTTGTCTAGAAATGAGGAGTTTTCCAGGATGCAAGATTTTCACTGCTAAACGAGGATAGTTTCGGGTAAAATGGTTATAAGTGGTTCCCTTAAATATGTATTTGTTCAATTTGACAACATAGTACTAAACTCTTTCTCGCAGAGTTGGTAGCAAATTACACTCCCAACAAGCAATATGTGAGTATTCCTTTTGAGCACCATTCTTTCTGTGCTTGGTGTTTCGATATCTTAATTTTTGCCAATCAATTGAGTGTGAAATGAAATCTTGACTGTAATTTGATTGCGGTTATTAATGAGGTTCAGCATCTTTTCACATTTTGTTCTCCATTTGTGTTTTCTCTTCTGTGAAATGCCGTCCGTATCTTTGGTCTTTTTTTCTGTTGGGTTATTTGTCAGACACATCTTATGTATCTCTCTATATTCTCTTGGTTTTACCAGCACTTAGATTAGTGCTACAGAACAGTAGCACTAATGGCATTTTGGACTGAATAATTCTCGTAGGATATTGTCCTGTGCATTGCACCACGTTTAGTAGCATCGTAGGCCTTTCATCATTAGAGGCCTATAGCACCCCCTAGTTGTGAAAATAAAAAAAAATGCCTCTAGACACAAAATATCTCTAGCCAGATGTTTCCCTGGGGGACAAAATTGTATCTGGTTGAGAACAACTGACCTAGATCCCTTCGCATTTTGCTCCTGTGGGAGAGAGGAGGGAACAAGAAAGATAAATTCCCCCCTCATTTCTTTTTTTGGGCTGTTCCAAGCCATATGTCTCTGTACAGCATCTTTAGAGGTGTTGATTGTCACGTAGCAGATGCATTTGCTGGACCACTGGCTGTGTTTCTTCACGGTTCGTGGCAATCACCTTGTCTTGCTGCCCGTCCTTTCCTTCCTCATTTCCTTTCTCATCTTTCTCCTCCCTTTGAATTGCATATTCCAACAAAAGCGTTAGCAATTAATGCTTGTCTCAGGGTGAGTTTCCTCGGGAAACTGAGCTAAAACAAGTAGTTGTAGAAAAGCTACCCTGTGCATAGGATTTTGGAATTGGATTACTGACCTGTCTGAAAGCAATAGAGAACACATATTTCGTGGTAAATTAGGATGAAAATAAACCCTGGCAGGCAGCAGCATCACAATTATTTAAGCTTTCACCTGTAGTAAATTGGGTCAGGCTTAGGTGGAAGGCCAAGTGTTACGACATCTAGTAAGCTGCAGCACACAATGAATATTACAGCAATGATAATTATGTGGATTGAGGAGTAGGGTGGCTACTTTTTGACCTGCAAAAAGACAATGTTAGGCTGAGGGTGGTTCATTGTCAACTGAAGGCCTGCTCTGAAAGCTAGAGGGCATCTATGGCTACTTTAAAAGAAACTTACGGCTGATCATTGCAGGGAAGGATGAAATTCAGGGCCAGGATCTGACTATAAGGTTGGTAGAGCTGCAAAGGAGGGTGGATACACAGCTTTGTAGGGTCTCCTATTTCAAACTTAGGGCCATGCTGAGGCCTGGGATGAGTTCATTTGTGAGGATGAGCTTAAGGACCTTGAATTTGTAAATTCCTCTAAACCATCCTAGAACGCAGGAGCAATCCTTCTCCCTTGACAGAGAATAGCCTCCTTTATCCAGTGATTGTGTGAGAATCTCACCTGAATCGTATGCCTTATAAGATGATTCTTGCTCTCCTTAAGATCTTTCTCTGCCACTCCTCATTGCCTCCACACTGGTAACTAGAGTATAGACTTAGGAGAGAAGTATCAGCCCTTCTCTAGGAAGGAATAGCCTGCCCACTGAAAAATTGAAGTGCCTGGCTAATATGTGCCATCCAAACCAAGGAAACCTACCTGGGAGTGGACCCTCGAGTGTATTAGAATGGTGGGGGGAAATGTATGAAGCTGGATCAGGGTATATTCGTTGATATAGAGACACACACTCATAACTCAAGATTCAGCCTTTTGTCAAGATGGAGATGATCCTGATAGTTGGAAATGATCCTGATAGTTTTCTGGGATGGTTCTTCAAAGATATGAAAACAACCCAATTGCCCATCAATACATGAGTGGACTAATAAAATGTGGTATATGTATACCACAGAGTACTACTCGGCCGTTAAAAAAATGGTGAACTAATACCTCTTGTATTAACCTGGATAGAACTGCAGACCATTCTTCTAAGACAAGTATCACAAGAATGGAAATATAAACACCACATGTACTCACCATTAAATTGGAACTAGTCGATCAACACTCGTGTGCATATATGGAAATAACATTCATCAGAAAGCAAGCAGATGGGGGGAAGAGGGAATGAGTAAATTCACACTTAACATGTACAATGCACATTATCTAGGGATGGGCACACTTATAACTTTGACTCAAATGGTACAAAAGCAATTTATATAACCAAAACGTTTGTACCCCTGTAATATTCTGAAATTAAAAAAAAAAAACGGTTTTAGATAGAATCTGCAAAGCTCTCACTTGACTGTATTTCTGTCTAAGAAGGCCCAAAGGACACCCCGTTCACAAAGACAATAAGGCATTTTGGTGAGGGGTACTGGCACCTTGAAGAAGGTTGTCCGTAAAGGCTGTCATTTCTGGGCTGGGTTGATGTTTGGAGAAGCTATCAAGTAGTTGAGCTTCCTAATATCACCGGGATGGTAGGACCCAGAATAACAGAGGCTGAGTAGCAGCTCTTACTGTTAGAGGTAAGATGGCCTTAACTACTATAATGGGCAGCAAAATTAAAGTCCCAATCAGGGTGCCTTGACATGCAGAAATATAACAATGGCTAAAATATCCTGGAAGTCTTTAGGATAAAATAACTGGACAGCTGACTGAGATGCTGCACAATTTACATAAACGGGGGAAGTAACGAAGAGCATATTAGCCATGAAATATCAGGGTCCCCTTCCAAGCCTCCACATCTAAGTCAGTTCAGAAATGGCAAAGGAATTATGATAGTCAGATCATGGTCCATCTTTCTTCCATTTTTAGTTGTTTTATGTTTTACCTATAGTTATATTTATCTGATAATTCTGTTGTTTTTTTTTTCCATGAGACAGGGTCTCCCTCTGTCTCTGTTACCCAGTCTGGCGTGTGCAGTGGCATGATCATAGCTCACTGCAACCTCAAACTTCTGGCCTCAAGCAATCCTCCTGCCTCGGCCTCCCAAAGTGCTGGGACTACAGGCATGAGGCACCGCGCCAGGCCTTACCTGGTCTAATTCTAATAAGTGAAGTATAGTGGGTACAGGAAACCAGTTGTTTGTTGTTTTATTAACTATGGCTCTTGGTATTGTTTCTCCTTGTGTGACAGGTGACCTTTGATTATTGTTGTTAATATATGGGAATCCTATAGAAAGCATAGCTTTGCTGTCTCTAGGAGTCAGGGACAATGTTAACTCTCCTCCAGAATTCAACTCTAGGGTCTGCCCTGCCTTCCATTGTGAAGGGCCTGAGGCTTGTTCTCCAGTTCAGTGCTGTCATTGCCACATTCCCTTAGGGCCATCCAGTCTTTTTCATCAGTTTAGTCCCCACATAGGTTCTTTCTCTGGTGTTATTTCTCTGTCATTTATTTCCGCAGGCAAGGGTGGGAGAAAGCTCAGATATTTTGTTTACTAACTAGTAAGCCTGGCAGAATTGATCACTTTTTTTAAATGTATCCAGGATATATTTGTATTCTAACATAAGGATCCTTTAAATTATCTAGACTGCAGGCTACCAAAAATGAAATAACTTTGGCTTCCTACTCACATCTTTGTTAGTATGAAAATGACTAAAAGCGATTAGCCCCTGCCCAGGGCACCAATCACAGTGGAATTGAGCTTGGTCCAGGAAGTCTTTAATTGAATGGATCCAAAGGGGTTTCTTATCCCTTGTCAAATATCTTGTTCACACGGGTAACAGGTGTTGATGAGAAGACTGAGCCTGTGGGTGTACGCCCTGAGTGAGGTTTCTCAGGTCAGGAACAAGCTCCCTTCTCCACACATTCCTTCTTATTCATTGAACACACACATTCAGCATGTACTGAGCTGTCCCTCTTATCGCAGTCATTTCTTGGAAGCAGGCTAGTATATGGTGCATGTTAGAAAGGTTTCCACACAGTTCAAAGTTTGACGTGTACGAAGGCAAATGTTTAACTATTGTGAACACTGTCACCGTTGAAATTGCCAAATCTCTACTTTAATTGAGAGAAATGTGAATGAACTTCATGGAGAGGTCAGAGAGTGGAGCAGAGTTCTGTTGCCTACAGAGACCATGAAGTGTAAGGCACAGTGGGCAGGGCTGGGAACTTTGCACACAGGTAAACATGTGCCTGTCTAAGTGCAGTGCCTCCTACTTAACTCCTGCTATTGTTCTATGGGATTCTGGGTTCAGGTCTATCAGATATTCTAATTTTTTTTAAATGTTTCAATACATGTATACTCAAAATATCTTTTTTTTTTCACATAAATCAGTTTTAGAGGATTTCCTTCCGCCTATTGAGACCCCTAATTCCCACCCCCAACTACATTTCAAGCATGCCCCTCCACAGTGCTCACCACATCCCTCAGATGTGGGTCTACCCCCCATCCCCCGAATCCCTAGTGAACACCGTCTCCATTTGAGCACCATAATGTTAATCAGATATTCTAATTTTTTGAGAGAAGCTTGAAAGCTGGAGTTTTCTGAAATCTCCTAATTTTTAAACATTGGTTCATTAAAAACCCAACAAAAATATGAAAACAATGAAGAACCTGGTTTTGTAGGGAAACAAAACTTGTTTGTAGGCAACGTATAAGCTGAATCTAGCCTGCAGACAAGTTCAAATAAGCAGTGTTTAGCTCGAGATTGACGAGTTTCAAAAAGCAAATTCTATCTATGTGGCAATTTGATTGTTTTGTGTCAAGGAAAATACATTCTGTCTTATGTATTTTTGCTTTTGATTGCTTTTTTTCTTTGGGATTTTTTTTCTTAAAAGCCTAGTGGATACTATATCAACTAAAGCTACACACGGGCCTATATTATGACCCAGTAATAGCCCCCTTAAATGTATGTCCAAAAAAATTAGTGCTAATGGATATCTATCCTAATAATACAAAACTGGAACCAAGCCAGAAGTTCAACAACAGAAGAATGATAAAGAAATCCTGCTTTATTCATTCAATAGAACATTTTGCAAGAAGAAAAAGAACACACTATTGATGTACATGACAACATGGATGAATTAACGTAGACATTATGTTGAACAAAAGATGTCAGACACACCAAAAAAAATGTATGTATGGTTCCATTTATATAGAGTTCAAAAGTAGGCAAAATTAATCTTTGCTGTTACAACTCAAACTAGTTTGGTACACTGAGTTAACTTTCTGGTTTTACAGCTGAGGGACTACCATGTAATAATTTGAAGGAGGTTCTCCTGTATCCCTGTTTGCCATAGGTGTGCGGGACCTGGATGTTGAAAGGTCCGTCCTTCCTATCCCTCTTCAACTGAGATTTTCCATCGCAAATGCACATGTGTAAAGGAGAAGGCATTCTGATTCCCCATGCAAGATGATATTCCACTTTTTCCAACTCTTCCAGGTTCCCCACCCTGTGAAATACAATTTCCTTGAGCCATCACAGAAACTTAGAGTTTCCTGTAAAACCTATCAAGCTTGAAGGAGTGGCATTTTGTGGAGCATTATTTCGGTGTACACTGATCCCATATCTTCCCTGCAGTATCCTAATCTCTGCGCTTTAAAAAACAAACAAACAAAAAATACCAAGCAGAGTAACCCTTCTCCTTCCACTTACAGGCTTAATACTTCTTTCAAGTTTCAAGAGCTATAGACTTAGGGGAAGAAAATGTGTACCCAAGGCTGTATCTCTACTACTAGAAATTAGTATTTCTGTACAGATTGTCTCTCATGCCCAAGGGATTGGTAAGTGCAGCCTCGACAGGAAGCAATTAGGAAGTACCTAAAAGAAGCTCCCAGTCTATTTTATTTGGCATCTGCTCTCCAGGGCAGAAAGTGAGTCAAGGAGAGTGTGCAATAAAAACCAAAGGAGTAACTGAAGAAGGGGAAGGGTATACTGAGCCTTGAGGCCAGGCAAAGCTTCTGATGATGGAATCAGGATTCCAAACACACATGTAAGTAGTAGTTGCTTATTACAGCTGATATAACATGAAATGCAGCAGCCCCAAGATCTGGTGAAGTCGGGGGATGTAGGGCACGGTGTTGTGTTGTCCAGCCTGGCTGCTGGTCTCATCAGTGTTGCTAAAGGATTTGTTCCTAGTTCAAAATTTCAGTTATATCTCCACGTTATTCAAACATTACTATTCACAACAGAAGACAGAGAAACAACTTGGCATCTCTATAAAACACTTAACTTGCTTATTTATAATATAGGAAAAATAGGAACAACTGGAAAGTGTTTTTCATGTCGACTTCTAATCATCATGTTTCTTTATTGTAAAGTCAAGTTAAATCTCATTACAATAAGCTTCATGGAAAATTTGGCATTTTATTCCATGGAATTTTCATTGGTCAAAACCAAAGGCACCTGATGGGGGAATTAGGTAACCTCAGTCACTCTCAGCTGTACCACTCACAGACTGCAGTGCAGCCTTCTGCACACTTCTTAACCTCTCTGACTGAAGCAAAGTGAAATCATGTGCTCTGTCTATTCCGTAAATTCAGTATGCAAGAAAGTGAAAGGCACCCTAAGGAAGTGTAAAACTTGAAGTGAATGGAAGGTATGATCATTATTATCTGTGTGGCTTAGAAAGTATATACCAAATGGCATGTCTCCAAACATTCCTTAAATGACATACTTTTTGAATTTTGCAACCAATGTTTGTTTTTTATTGGAAATGGAAGTTTCATTGGGTGTAGAAGAATAACTAATGAACATGCATTTTAACAGAGTAAAAAGGAGATACATAGTTATAATATAAAGCACTAGGTTTTATTCTAGCCTGTCTTTCTGGTTAGCCAAATGGTATGCCTCCTGGAGTTGTTTTTCCTGATTTCTAAAACAGAAATACCAGTATCTACCACCCTGATCTACTCAAGAGGTGTGTTGTAAACATCAAAGGAAATCATATGTGTAAAAAAGCTTTAAAATTACAAAGTAAAAGATTATGTAGCTGAGGTTTATATCATCCTTTCCTCTTATTCTCAGAAAGGTTTCTATGTTGAGAATTCTGATAAGATTAATCAAGCCATCTATCCATTTGCCATGCTGTCTGATTTCTTTCTCCTTTTACACATCCAAATAAGTAAAGAGAGTAACTAGCAAAAGGCATTGCATGTGTCAGATTCATCTCAGTGTCAAAGAGTTCTAACAACATAAGCTCTTTTCAAGAACTTAAAGATACTTTATAACCAATGTTTTATTTTATCAGTGATGGCCATAACTTGGGAAAACATAAAATTCGTTGTCCAAACCAGGATTGGTTTCAGAGGAGAAACGAGAGGTGTTAATAATTATGCTGTGATAACTGTAGGCAACTAGATTGTTCTGAACCAAAAAAGACTGTCTGAAAGCTTTCCTTTTAAGACAACTCATAATTATGCCTAATGTGTTCTAAGAACTAAGGTAGGCATGCCAAATAGTTTAAAAATGAGAAAACTAAGTGTATACCATAGTTCTAGTCTTTAAAAAGCCAGAATCTTCATGGTAAGGGAAACCTTATGAAATACAATGATGCAAAAAGAATAAATAAAAGCCATCATGCTAGCTAGCAAGTTTTTGATTGAGTGGGGTAGAAGTTTGGAGATTTAGACATAACTATGGAGACTCAGCAACTTCAGCAACTGTTGAGTTGCTAGAGAGCTTTTCTGTGAGGGGTGGTCTTGAACGCGGTCCAGAGACCTGTGGGATCTCAGGTAGATGTAGAGAAAATGTAGTGGCAGGCGTTCTGGACAAGTAGAATATCTTGGATGAACGCATAAAAAGATGGGTTTGTTTCCATGGCTGTGTATAGAAGGGAGGGAGAAAAGGGCCGTAAAGGAATTTTTAAAGGGTAAAATTCATTGTTTCAACAAATGGTTGTGGAGCATCTGCTATATGACGGGCAGTGTTCTAAATGGTGGGGATGAAACAGTGAACCAAACGTCTTTACCCTTACGGAGTTTACATTCTAATGAGGGAGAATTTCCCTTAATTAACATCTGCATCTTCTCTAAATGAACTTTTAGATGGCAAGAAGTCTTTTGGGGGAAGGGAGAACGCTACTTAAAAAGCAGAAAACAGGGTGATTCAACTCATTTTGTGTTCAAAATAAACAAGGGACCTCCAGCAACTAAGCTAACTGATCTTCCCAAGCTGGAATCGGAGACATTAAGTGATGTTTATCAAGCATCCTTTCATTCATTCAACACACATTTATCAAGAACCCAGTAGACGCCTGGCACTGTGCTATGAGCTGGGGAGACAGCACCGAGAAACATGGGAGAAGGTTTTACTAGGCATTCATCTAGTAAAATTAGGTCTTTCAAGATCACATAACCCAAACCAGAAAAATGAATATTTAAAAGAATAAAAGTTCTTCAAGCTTCTCTTTATATATTCACTTTATAAATACAGAACTAATAAGATGAAAGTAGTTATTTGCTTTTCTCTATAATACAATTTCCTTGCTCTGATTATTACTGTGTGGACTCAAGTTTTTGCTTCTGCAAACGTAATAGATGCCCATGGCAATTGGTAACCATCGGGAAACAGAAAAAGAAACCTTTCTCCCACACGTCTGTCTCAGAGAGTAGTACGCCATTTGTCACGCCGTGAGAAGTCCCATTTGGAATATGCGAGATGCTAACCTGATTATGAGGTTATGCACCCCCTAAAACTGCTTCTGCTTCAAACAAGACAGTATATTTACAATACTGAAATATAGAATTAATGTCACTGTATAAAACAAAAATATGGAAGTGCTATTCCCAGAGTTCTCCAACTGGAACACACGTAAGAATCACAGAAACACAAATTGCTTGACCAACCACCAGAGGTTCTGATTCCAAAAGAGTTTGCATTTCTAACAATCCCAGGTGATGCCTATGCTGATGATTGGGAGGCTCCATGTTGAGAACCACTGTTACTCTTTAAATATGGGGCTATCACATGAATATACAATTGGTTGATCTATAAATATGCAAATCATAACATTTATAAAGGAGGCCATTGTATTCATGTAACTATCTATGGTTGGATTGCCTAATATGGTAGCCACTAGCGACATGGGATTATTGAGATCTTGAAGTGTGGCTAGTGCCACATGTTAAAACAAAAATATTTTAGATATTTTATGTTAAATAAAATATATATTAAAGTTAATTTAACCTGATCTTTTTTATTTTTACTGTGGCTATTAGGAAGTTTAACATTAGCATATGTGGCTCACATTATATTTCTTATTAGACAACATTGGTCTACAGAGCTTTTCTAAATGTATATGCTAAGAGGTTTTTTTTTGTAGAATTTAAATTTTTTTTTATATAAGAGTTACTAACAGAGGAAAAGATGTTATTATGCCTTCTTTGTAAATAAGTAATGTACTTCTCAACGATATCCTTTTTATTCAGTTTGTTTTGAATACAGTTAACAAGATAATGTTCACTAGAAGATTCCTTCAATTAGTGTTTACCCATCTCCACACCTTAATTCATGTGGTGGTTGGGTCAGTTTCTCATGAGTTTTCTTTAGTTCCTTGGAGTGGCTAAAAAAAACGTCCTCCTTCTGAAGCAAAGGCTATTAAAAGCCACTTCATTTCCCTTCTTTGAACACATTTGGACCCCCATTGCAATACACATAAATCATTTACAGATCACAAATCTACGCAAAGGATAATATTAATATATTATGACCTTGGTGAAAGCAAAGTCTTTTTAAACAGAGCATCAAAAGTAATAAACATATTGGAAAAGATATCTCAGTTGAACTAAATTAATACGTGTTCATGAAATGCACCACTGAGCATGAAAAAGAAAACCATAAAGTGGAAGAAGGTATTTTATTTATTCAACATATCCAGAATATGTGAAGAACTCCATCAAATGAATAAGAAAGAGGAAGAGAACCCAATGAGAAAATGGGCAAAGGATTTGAACCAATATTTCACAAAAGAGGATATCCAAATGGCCAATGCATGTGAGAGTTGCTCAAACTCGTTAATTGCCAGGGAAATGCAAAATAAAACCACAATAAGATGCCACTACGCACCCACCAGAATGACTGTAATAAAAAATATTGACTGTAGCAAGTATGGATGTGGATGTAGAACAACTCATAAGCTTCCAGTAGGGGTGTAAATTGTGTAACCACTTTGGAAAGTTGACTGGATCTCTCTACTAAAGTCAAATATATACATACCCTTTCACCCCACAATTCTACTACTAGTTATGTATTACTATATACCCAACAGTAATGAGTCATACATGCATTCACCGAAAGGCACATGCTGGAACATTCAAGGTAGCATGACATTTAATAGCTCCAAACTAGAAACAACCCAAGTATCTAGCGATAGTAGAATAAATTTATAAATTGTGATGTAGTCATACCATGGAATACTGGACAGCAATGAGAAAGAATATATTATAGCATACAACAACATGAATTGATCTCACAAACATAAACTGTTGAATCAAAGACACTTGACTTAAAAGAATATATGCATTATGATTCTATTCACATCAAGTTCAAAATCAAGCAGACCAATCTCTTGTGGGAGAAGTCAGAATAATAGTTTGTCATTGGTGGGGTTGATGACTTGGGCACAGCCTGAGGGAAGCTTCTAGCACTTTTCTCCTTGATCTGCACTGCAGTTTCAAGAATATGTTCCCTTCCTAGAAATTCAGTAAGATGTAACCTTTTCTGTATGTGTTATTACTCAATAAAATATTTAACAAAAAGAGAGAAGAGGAAATACAAAGTCAAACCTCCACTACCTCCCAGAAAAAGTAACTCATCTCTTTAAAATACACACACACATGCACACAAACCCACACAGCCATTGCTGTATCTCAACAGCAAAAACTACTATCTCAACAGTAAAACTATAGGTTGCAATTGACTTATTGAAATTGTTTAACAAGATTTATTGACATATCAGTCCAATTTATCTTCAATTCCTCATTAGACACATATCATTGAAAATGAAAAATATAATAACCACTGAGTGATAGAATCTTTAAGTAATGAATGCATTCTCCTATATTCAATTAAATGTCATCTAGCTAACAGAGCTCTTATGTAATTCACCTTGTTATGAAAAACCTGGGAAAAAAAAGGATGTTGATGTTCTATAGACCATGAGATTTGAATACTTCCATATACAGGTAATTCACAAGACATACGACAATCAAAATTTATGCAACTGATGTCCAATTATTTACATTAGATTGAAGTGGAAAACTAGATAGATGTATAATTTTAGAAATATAACTTTTTCAATACAGCTTATTCAAAAGCCTTCATGAGTACACTGTTGTATTCACCACAGGTAGAAAACTGCTCTTAATACATATCTTTATAAAGTACTAGTAAGCTTTATTGTATGACTTGAAAATGATTTACTCAAGTGCACTTTTGGTTTTAGTATATAAATACATGATTATAAGGTAGTAACATATAATATCTATGCATGACTACCTTGAAATGCTACATTACTGACAAGTTTTCACAAATTTAATGTGTTATATGGCTCTTTGAGTTAGGAATGACTATAATTACTGTTCTTTGGCTTTATTGGAATTACACATGGGGGATTATGTGTAGGTGTGTGTGCGCGC
>CAUYRT010012637.1:0-36423 GCA_963574885.1 Lepilemur ruficaudatus
GAAAAGTAGTTGGGGAGCAGAATTAGGGGTCTCAATAGGGGAAAGGAATTCCTCAAAAACTGATTCATGTGATTAACTGTACACCTTGGTAAATTCACTGAAAATCATTTAATTATACACTTAAAATGGAAAAAAAAAAAAAAAAAGACTGAAACAGGATCCGCACTTTTCACCATCATCTTGAGAATCATCACCGGATTCATCAGCTTCGAATCGAAAATGGTGTTGGTGGGAAGTTCTATGATTAGGCCAAGGTAACTGGATATTTCCAAGGAGTTGTTACTAGAGCCTTCCAAATAACCCTTATTTAAAGCATAATTTCACCGTCCTTTTTTCGTTATTTTATGAACAGTAGCAGTTTTCACGCACATTTTGGAAGGTTCTAGTAACAACCTTCTATCACGCACATTTTAAGAATCCTTGGTTGCAGTTGATTTTGGAGACAGGTGGTATGTGCAAGTCCTGTGTCAATGTGTTGCCTGAATTGATTAACCACAGCCAGGAGAGGCACGCATTTTTTTAGGTGAAGAGTGTGGATCCTGTTTCAGTGTTTAGATAGTTTTGTAGGTGGGCTGGTGGTATACGGGAACTCTCTGTACTTTCTACTCAATTTTCCTGTGAACTTAAAATTATTCTGAAAAATAAAGTCTACTTAAAATGAAAAATAACCTCAAAGGTAATAAATACTCAACATTCAAAACAAAAACGAAAACAAAAACTTATACTTGCTTTTACTTATAAATAATTGCCAAAGTATCTGTTTGTAAAGATTGTAAAGTCCTAAACTTAGAAGTGGTAAAAATTGTATTAATTTATTAGCAGTAGCAAGATATTCTTTTTCAACTTGAGTGAGGTCAGGTTTTGGTTGAGGAAATTGAGAAAAATCATGTCAGTTTAATCACAAAATCTATTTTTGTGCCTGATACTGAATGGGAAAACCCTAGACTGGTGACTGAGGGCTGATTGTTCATCTTCAAGGGGGATAAAAAAAAAGATAAAAATTGCAAAGTGTTGGGATAACAAAATAAACTCACTTTGGAGTTTTACCCCTTAGCAGTGCTGAATAGGCCATTAGGCAGAGGTTCTGGGGCCAGAAGATCCAATTCACTTCTTTTCTCCCCTCACTTTCCCTTGAACAAATTCCCCAAATGCACATGACTTCACATGCTCCCAGCAGAGACTGAAGCTCTTTGGACCAATTTCATTCAGAGCAATTCACCTAGAGGCCTCTGAATGGATTAGCACATTGCCATTATCATATTACAAACCCAGTTTTTTTTCCAAAAGCAATTCAAAGTAATTTTTAATGAAAAATATGTCCTAAGTGATTTTTAAAACCAATTGAACAATTTATTTGAGGGAAGTCTCTTTTGTAGACTAGGAAAAGTAGTAGTATCTTGTTTGGAAAGAGATTGCTTCCATAAATTCTGAAGTGCTCATTCTCAAAGAATCATAAGATCAAAGGGCACCTGGGTGCTAAACAAAGCCCAAGAACATGCTGCAGATCCCCTTGGAAAACTGAAGTATGATGCCTTGGCTGATGAGAAGTTTGACAGAGGAAAGACACTATATCATGATGCCAATCTCAAAATAATGTTCAAAGTGAAATTTGTTTCAAATTCCTGAAATTAAAGGCAGTTAGTATTTTAAATAACAATATAATTTTATGACAAATCTATTGGTTTGTATGATTATTTTACCAAAATAATATTATACTGTTATTATATTATATATGTATATATCATATGTGTATTTTACATAATATGTAATATATTATACAAATACATTCTTTATTCTAATTTTTTCTGTTATCCGTTTATTGTACAAATTATCTTCTTTATGCTAAATATGGAATTCCCTTTCTCAAGCTACTTCAGATTTATCCTAAGATGATTTCAACTTATTTTTGAAAACAAAAACAAAAGTCAAAAACCATATTTAGCGTTCCAGCAAGGGAGGTAGCTAAGCATCTCAGAGGTGTTGTGCTAATATTCTGCCTGATGCAATCTTCCTGTTATCAGGCCATCATCAGCTCATCATCCTTTCAATAATGTAATATAAGGACTAAACCCCTAGAGCTGATTATATCACAAAGGGATTACCCCAGTCCCATTCGGGGAATTCAACCCACAGACAAAGGGCAGACACCTGGGCAGTCTGCTTTAGTTTGACATCGGTTATTTGCTGCGTACATTAGTACAATCTGCTGCCACAGTGCAGAATTGTAAACACTCTAGCTGTATTCTCAAGACCCTGTTTTTAAAATGTTGACATCCTTCAGTGGACTTTAAGTACTCAGTAATATGGTTAGACCCACAGCAACTGAGAATACAGAAGAAAAACTAAATGAAGCTGAAAGGGCTCTGGATTCTACAAGACGTGTGTTTGTGAGTCTGAAAATTGAGAGCATTGAGTTGAATGTTGGCAAAGAACTCAAAGTGTCATCCACGATTATTCAGTGATGATGGCTTTTCCCCCGATTTAGCTTCAGAAACTTTTTCTTCCTGTTAATTACCTTACTGTTTGAAAAGCTTAATTCCATTTGAAATTGGAATTCCAATAAATAATGTCAGTATTTTAACTTCTATTTCCTGATTGTCTTATAACCATTTGAGCAAAAATTTGTGTATTAAAAAGTCTCTGGTTTAGAAATATAATACCCAAAGGGAAGATTTCTCAAATGTAATCCAACTGTCTAATATTATCAGAACTTACTAATTGTAAGCAACTTTTTGCATACAAGTATTAGAGCAGAGTTTTAAGACATTTTTGTTATTTGCCCAATGTGAGAATCTGA
The DNA here is from genome assembly GCA_963574885.1 of Lepilemur ruficaudatus. Taxonomy (NCBI): domain Eukaryota; kingdom Metazoa; phylum Chordata; class Mammalia; order Primates; family Lepilemuridae; genus Lepilemur; species Lepilemur ruficaudatus. Next base: position 2,798 of record CAUYRT010012637.1, read on the forward strand.
ACTTCTGAAAGTCTGTCCATTTCGTGCCTTTTCAAGATACTGCATATAGGCCCTTTAATCATGTTTCAGTCTTAGTGCTTCCTCAATGGGATTACATATTAAAAGGGACTACATTTGAAACAGCTTTCCCAAATAACACAATTTGATGGTGACTGTAATGTGCCTAGTAACTAAACATGAATCTTATTTCAATTGAACTTTGTTTAGGTCTTGGCATCTGGAAGTTACCCAGTTTGACTTTAACATAATCAGTCAAATTAGCCTCGTCCTAGAGGCTAAGACTTGATAGATATTGGGTGAAAGCTAAAGTAAATCACGTTAAGAGTTACAATAATAATGTGAACAGAAAATTAGACGTGCAGTTCTAGAATGAGTTTAGATAGTCTAGAGTAAATGTGGCTTTAGATATGTTAGGCAGTTCATGTTATTTGTGGCATTGATAAGCAAAGAAATATCGAAAAACATATAAGGCCAATAAAACTTTTCCTGGGGCTGAAAGTCTTTTGAAAGCTAGGTACCCCTAAGGCAAATTTAAGCCCCATTTCAAAAGAGGGGTACTAAATATTTCATTCAGATTGTGTTAGAATTTCACCAGCACAGGCGACGAATTTGAAAATAAATTTTTTTTCCTTAAACTGGTTGAATTTATTACATTTTATTTGTAATTATTATATAAAAGACATTCTGGAAAAGAAACACAAACATGCACCTCAGTGACAGCAACCTCATACCAATAATATCAAGCTCAATTTGTCCTTTATTTTCCAGAATTCCTTTACTTTGTCTGGTTTGTAAGGGATGGTCCTCAATTAGTTGTGCTATGTTTCCTCTTGCTTGGTAAGCATTTTTGGTCAAACAAGGAATGGCAGAGTTCCACAATTAGATCAAAAGATCAATCCTAATGTACCATTTCTCCTCACCCTCCCGCTGTAATAAAGTGGCTGCAGTTCTCCAGGGGACAACTCAAAATCCAAGGACTGATATTTCTAAATTAGCTCACTCTCTGACCTTGCTGGTAATTGCGTTAGTTTATCAACGTTCGACACAATTTATTACTCTCCGATATGTAGCAAAGTGTTTATCTCTTAACACTAACAATATTAAAAAATCTAAACTATCTATTGCGGCACAAAGAGGCATTCTTTCAGTAGGGAAAAACATAAATAAGTGAGAAACGTCATGCAACTTGCCTTACAAGGGAGGAGTTGCCGCTCCTGAAAGGAAGGGGGCAGCTGCCTCTTTCTCTTCTCTGATTTAGCAATATTATGTTACTAAAATCTGGAAGAAGAGAAATTAAGTTTTATTTCCATTTGTGGGTGTGATGAGGGAATGAAATGATGCTTCTTTCATTCCTAGAGTAATGGCTTCAATCCAAGAAAAATAAATGCCATTGATAAAGCCTTATCAATGCATTTGGAAGTAATGTGAGTACTTACAGCATCTCACTTTGGCTTTAAACATGGTGCACTTTGATGGGGGAAAGCACTAAGTTCATGAGTCCTACTCTGGGGTGGAGAAAATGAACAGCATTCATTCACTACCTTCATCTTAATCATTTTATGATATGTATTTAAACCTTGTGTTTGATTATGGTAGTGAACAAGTTGTGACAAAACTCAGTGTCTACTAGATTAACTAAAAGTAATGTGATACTGAAGTTTTGCAAAAGAAATGTTGTCTGGTTTTAACACATTGTGGGCAGGGAGATGTGGTGTGTCCTGGCTATGAGAAATGTTAATAACCTGCTCAGGCAGAAGTTGGTGTGATAAAGATCATGCTGTCCAATTTTAAATAATGGGCTGCCTTTTATCTACCTTCCTCCTTCCTCCCAGAAGTAGACTGCTCTTTACTGTTTCTTTACAGATGATCGGGAAGTTAGGAAGTATTCCGTAAACATCCATCTGCTCACCTACCTACTATCCCCCATGAAACCAAATCCCTCTGTTCATTCTTTACTCATGAGGAATAGGTTTCGAACGCAGCTCCTAGCCAAATAAAACTGGTCTGAAGGCTTGCAAAGCATTTGGTAACCTCATCTTAAATTTGGAGTTTTAAATTATAGATCATATTATCATTACTATTATTGTTATTATTTTACTTTATTAATAGCAGTTAAGCTAATGTTCTTCAAAGGCTGATTTTTTTTTTTTTTTTTTTTTTTTGTTCACCAACAGCTCATTTCGGTGCAGAGAATAAAATTCATTTGTTAAGGAAACTATCAGATTTGAATCCTCTATGCAATTTACCCTAGAGTTTCCACAGCACTTTAAAATCCGTATTTGGGAAAATTTATTGTTCTGATTACATGCCAAAGTCACAGATAGTCTTTTAGTTTTAAAAAGTCCCCAACTTCTCTGAAATCCCTTTAGTGTTTGGATGTTACTTGCATTAACATTGCCAACCCAAATCGAGAAATCCCCAGAGTTTGTCCGCTGTGTGTGTAGTTCAAGCTAAACTACACATGCAGTGTACGCTACTGTAGATTCAGATTGAACACGCATCAAGCACCTCCGAGGAGGCACATTCTGTTCTATCCATTTCCTGTGCACATTGCATCCTTTCATTAGGAAATATAAGAAATGAGTTGTTCATTTTAATAAAAATTGTACTCAGATGCTTTGATTAGCCTCATAGCATTTTGTTTTAAATAAACAATTGCATTATTTTCATTTAGGTAGAAATAAAGGACAAATAAAAGTCATAATTTTGAGCAATAAAAATCATTATATTTTACCAAAATAACATATTTTGTAAATATAAAAGACCTCTGCCTTAGCTTATTTGTGCTGTTATAACAAAATACCTTAGACTGGTTAACTTATAAACAACAGAAATTTATGTCTTATTGTTCTAGAGTCTGGAAAGTTCAAGATCGAGGCTCCAGCAGATCTGGAGTCTGGGGATGGTCCGCCCTCTGCTTCACAGATAGCACCTTCTCAGGCGTCCTCACATGGTGGAAGGGACACACAAGCTCCCTCTGGCCTTTGTTGTAAGGGCACCAATTCCGTTCATGGGGGCTCTGCTGATAACCCTTAACTCTTAAAGGCCCCACCGCTTAATAGTATTGCTTTGGGGATTAGGTTTCAACATACGAATTTTGAAGGGACACACATGATTCAGATCATAGCAACCTCCTAGGTAAAAAGGGTACTGAGCATTTATTGGCTGTCCACTGAGTGCCCCAGTACTTTAACTCTTTTACCTACTCTTCAAAAAATATTAACTGTGCATTTATTTTGTTTAACAGGCACAGTGCTTAATACAGAAGATATGAGGGGTGAATAAAATAATACAGCATGAATTCAAGAGGATACAGAGAAGTGAACAAGCCCTTTTTGTACAATGTTCTGGTTGATACAAAAGCAGTGAGTACAGAGTATTATGCAAACAAACAGGAGAGTTACCTGGTCTGCCTTGGGTAGCGAAGGCTACCCAACACTAATGCGGAGGCTTCTAGCTTCCATTTAGAATCCTTCCTTTTTTCCTCCCTGCTTCCCTCCGTTTCTTCTTCTTTTCCCTTCACTTTACTAGATTTTGAAAAATTATAAAAGTATTACTTGATTTTTATAGTATATCTAACAAGGCAGAGATATTGAAAGCAAAAGTTAATAAGCTCCCCATTACGCATTCCAAATAATGCTCTCACTATAGAGAATGTGTATTGTTTCCCCAAATGGGATCCCAGGATGCAGATTATTTTGCAATTTGTTTTTTTCTCTCGAAAATTTATTTATGAGGTACATATTAACATATTAGGAACCCCAAATAAAAATTGCTTAAAATGCCATGCTGAAATCAGACCAATGTTTTCATTTGTCCCTGTCATTTTCTTGTTTTCATCCCTTTTTTTTAACATTCTCAATTAATATTATACCATGCAAATTCCATTTTATTATTGTATTTTTTTCTCACCTCCTCCTTCCTTATGTTCTTAACTCTTAACAACTTCCCCACACTTTGAACACCTTTCCTGCATTTTGGTTTATTCTGAACCACACTTTTTTTCTGTGCTCATGCTAATCAACTTATATGCATCCTAACATAAATATTCAAAGACATTAGTAGATTCCATTGTAAATTTTATAAAAATTCGATCATATAAGCAATTCAGTATTCCATAATGAATAAAATCAAATTTATTCAACTATTTGTCTATGGGTAGGCAAATTGGTTGCTTTTTGACACTACAAAAAAATCTTGTAATGAATAGCCTGCTACATGTCCTATGTACTACAGCTTTTGCTTATGAAGAATAAATTCTCCAAATAAATGGGGTCCAAGTATAGGTTACCTTTTAACATTCTAGCAATTGCCATATTGCTTTGAGGTAACAGAAATATTAGCCTGCATTATATGAGGCTGTTCTTTTCTGGTTCCTTCATCCACACAGGATGCTATTGCTCTTTATAATTCTTGCCAATACAATGAGTTGGCAGCTCTACGGAGAGTTGTCTATCTCATTGTTTGAATTTGAATTCCTTCAGCTATTAGTGAGGGGTTTTTTTTATATGCTTATTATTTTTACAGTTTTCCTATTTATATCCTTTGCCCATTTTTATTTGATTTGTCTTTTTTTCTTCTTTTTTTCTTTCTTAAAAATCAATTTGTAGAAGCTCTTTCTGTACTAGGGATATTTGCCCTTTGTATCCATCAAGGCTTTCAGCTGAGGTTGTCAGAAATTTGTTGAAGGATACTGAGCGGCTGACAGAGGAGTGGAAGGAGGGTCTTGAGGAACAGGCTTGAGACCACGTTTCTAGGAACAGCACATAGAACAGCATTGAAGAACTGGCACAAGGAGAACGTTCACCACCACAGCTGTGGCTCTGCTGCTACACAATCCTGCAAAATAAAGTCCCCTCACAGAGGCTGTTCCCTCAGGCGGTTTAGTTCTGAATCATGCAGCTGCGTGAACACAGGTAACATGGCTGTGCCCCACCTGCCTGCAGGGCTGGGAAAGTGAGTTTTCTGAGTTCTACCATGTGAAGGTGGGATTCAGGATGTGGTGAGCTATTAAAATGCAGGGCAAATATTCAAAAGAATTTGTGTAACACAGATGATAAATATCCATTGCACCTATTAGCTGTCTTATGAGTTGCAAATATTTTCCCCTAGTCTGTATTTTGGTTTTGTTCATGATATCTCTTGTCATGTAATTACAAAAAAAAAAAAAAAAGTTTTTTTCCCTTTATGGCTTCTGGGTTTTCTGTCTTGCTGAAGAAGTTCTCTACCATTCCAAGATTGTACAAATAATCTCCTAAATTTTCTTTCAATATTAGTTTACTTTTTATATTTGGATCTTTAATTCATATGAAATTTAGTTTTTTATTTGATATAAATTGGACTCTAAGGGTTTTTTCCAATGGAAATGCCAGTTTTGTAATACGTTAAGTTCCCATATACACTTGTATATATTTCTCAAATCTATTTCACTTGTCTTACTCTCGTGCAAATCTATACCGTTTTAAACTACAATGGTTTTTAATACCTTTTATAGTTTTAATAGTTATAATAAACTTTAATAGTGGTTTCATAATAGAGATTTTATTGCTTTTTATGACTATCTCAAACATTTTAAATATAAAATGGAAAATAATTTTACCCAGTTCTAAGAAAACAAATTGAAATTCTGACCAAAGTCGCATTAAATTTCATAAGGATTAGCCATGTTATGAAACCAACTTTTCACATCCAAGAATATACTCTCTGTTCAGTTGTTTTCTTTTAATAAGATTTGGTAGCCTTCTTTTTTCTAAAAAAATGTTATTTATTTATTTTTATTTGCATAAGTTTATGGTATAATTTTATTACATTGATATATTGCTTGGGGGTAAAGTCAGGGTTTGAAGGGTATCCATCACCCACGTAACATACATTGTATCCATTAAGTGATTTCCCATCATCTGCCCACCTCCTACTTTACCACCCTGCTAAGTTCCCATTGTCTATCATTCCATGCTCTATGCCTATATGTACACATTATTTAGCTCCCACTTATGGATGAGAACATGGCAGTATTTGTATTTCTATTTCTAAGTTGTTTCACTTAAGATAATGGCATCCTGTCCCATCCATTTTCTGCAAAAACATGATTTCATTCTTTTTTATGGCTGAATAGTATTCCATTTTGCATATGTACCACATTTTCTTTATCCAATTATCCATTGATAGACACTTAGGTTGATTCCATATCTTTGCTATTGTGAATAGTGATGTGATAAACATACAAGTACAGGTATCTTTTCAATATAATGGTTTCTTTTCCCTAGGGTAGATACCCAGCAGTGGATTGCTGGATTGAATAGTAGTTTTATTTTTAGTTCCTTGAGAAATCTGTGTACTGGTTTCTAAGAGGCTGGACTAATTTACATTCCCACCAACAGTGTGTAAGCATTCCCTTTTCTCTATAATCTTTCCAGCATCTGTTATCTTTTGTCTTTTTAATAATAGTCATTCTGACTGGCGTAACATAATATCTTATTGTGATTTTAATTTGTATTTCTCTGATGATTAGTGATGTTGAGCATTTTTTTTTTTTTTTTAGACAGAGTATCACTGTTTTGCCTGGGCTAGAGTGCCGTGGCACCAGCCTGGCTCACAGCAACCTCAAACTCCTGGGCTCAAGCGATCCTTCTGTCTCAGCCTCCCGAGTAGCTGGGACTACAGGCATGCGCCACCATGTCCGGCTCATTTTTTCTATATATTTTTAGTTGGCCAATTAATTTGTTTCTATTTTTAGTAGAGACGGGGTCTCGCTCTTGCTCAGGCTGGTTTCGAACTCCTGACCTTGAGCAATCCGCCCGCCTCAGCCTCCCAGAATGCTAGGATTACAGGCGTGAGCTACCGCGCCCGGCCAGATGTTGAGCATTTTAAAATGCTTTTTGGACGTTTGTATGTCTTCTTTTGAAAAATGTCTATTTATATCCTTTACCCACTTCTTAATGGGATTATTTGTTTGTTGTTGAGTTGTTTGAGTACCTTGCAAGTTTTGATACTAAAAGTCTTATGCTTTCTTGATTGAGCCAGCCTGGGTGCTACATCCTTGTAAATTCTGGATATTAGTCCCCTATAGGATACATAGGGGAGAAATACTTTCTCCAATTCTGGCAAGTTATCTGTTTGCTCTGTTGATTACTACTTTTGCTATGCAGGAGCTTTTTAGTTTATTTAAGTCCTATTTATCTATTTTTATTTCATTGCCTATGCTTTTGAGGTTTTAGTCATGAATTGTATGCATAGAACAATGTCCAGAAGAATTTTCTCTAGGCTGCTTCTAGTATTTTTATAGTTTCAGGTATTAAATTTAAGTAATCCATGTTGAATTGATTTTTGTATATAGTGAGAGATACAGGCCCAGCTTCATTCTTTTGCCTGTGGCAATCCAATTTTCCCAGCACCATTTATTGAAAACGGTGTCCTTTCCCCAGTATATGTTCTTGTCAACTTTGTCAAAGATCAGTTGGCTGTAGATATGTGGCTTTATAATTCAGGTATCTTTCTTATTAAATTAATTCCTGGGTTAAGTTATAGTTTTTACTGCTATTGTGAATTGAATATTCTTTCATTTCAAATAATAATTGTCAACTGGTAGTATAGACAAAAGCTATGGACTTTTGTGTATTTATCATACATCAAGACACTTTCTCAAGTTCATTTATTACAGTTTGATAGTAAGAGTTTCATAGATCAAATAAGGAAAATTTTATTGCTCTTTATCCAATATTTATTTGGATATAAATGTAACATCAATTATTTGATATTTTTTATTTTATTGAATAAGTAAAACCTGTTAAACAATGTTGAATATGATGGAAGTTGGTATCATCCCTGTCTTATTCTTAATTTTAGTAAAAATGATTTAAGTACATAACTATTTATTGTGATCTTTGTAGCTGGTTTTGTCATAGATTGAATCACACTTAAGTAATTTCCTTCTATTTCTTTTATAGTTAAAATTCTTAATGTAATTCTTAATGTAATGATTGCTGATTTTTTAAAAAGTGCCTATTTAGCACATGTCAGTATAATAGTATGGATTATCTCATTTAATTTTTTGATGCAATTATGTTGTTGAATCATTCATGCATTCCTGGACTAAACACTACTTGTCATATTTCTTGAAGATTCAACTAATTTATATTTTACTTACAATTTTTATCTGTATCATAAGTCAAAATGACAGTAAACAGTTAATGTATACTTACCATGTGCCAGGTACTCTGCTAAATGTTTCAACTACATCAACACATTTCATATTTATGAAAACCTATGAGATAGAGACTCTTATTATCCCATTCTCACACATGAAAAATCTGAGGTTTAGAGAGTTTAAGTAATTTTCCCAAGGTCATGGATCCTGTATGTGGAGGAATTAGGATTTCAACCAGGTCTCTCTTACTCCTGAGCCTGTTCTCATTAGAAATCATCCGTTCCAGAAAGCATTCGGGGGACAAGTGTCTTTTCTTATGTTTATCTGTGCATCACAGACTCTATTCTAACACTTACCACTCTATAGGATAATCATTTGTTCCATTCTCTGTGTCTCCAACTAGTTTGTAAACACTATAAAATCAGGCACTGTTTGCCCTTATATTCCCAATACCCAACACAGTGTCTGGCATACAGTAGATGCCTAATAAATATTTGATATATAATTACCATGGTCTGAATGTTTGTGTCCCCCAAAATCACATATTGTAATCCTAACCCTCCAGGGGCTGGTATTCAGAGGTGGGACCTTTGAAAGGTGATTATGTCATGAGGGCAGAGCCCTTATGAATGGGATTAGTGCCCTTACAAAAGAAGACCAGAAGAGACTTCTTGCCCTTTCACCCATGAGAGGACACAGTGAAAAAATAGCTGTCCATGAACCAGAAAGTGGGACCTCATCAGAACCAAACCTGCCAGTGCCTTGATCTTGGACTCACAGCCTCTACAACTGTGAGAAATAAATTTCTGTTGTTTGTAAGCCTCTCAGTCTATGGTATTTATTATAGTAGCCTGAACAGACTAAGATAGTAACCCAAATATCTTTGGAGCCTCACTTGGCCATCCATGCTTATTGGAGATCTAGTGCTCTACCAGCAATTCCTTGTAAGTCCAACCTTTATTTACTCATAGTCCCTCTTTGTCTGTGTCTGCGTTGTACCCTGCTGTCTTGGTTAACCTTATGTCCCATCTTTCTATGACTTCCTGGAATTCTGGTAATAAACATTTTGCCGTCTCATTTGAGTTGAGTAAATGAATGAATAATGAGCGAATAAATCGAGGCTGAAGATTGGAGCTTAAACTTATCTTATATGATTCCAAACTACCCTCAAATACTTTCTTTAAGGCTGAATCATTGAATATATTGATATACCACATCTGGCAAAACAATTTATATTTTATAGGAAATCTTTTAAACTATCTTTTAGGTTTCATATTATGAGAGAGGATTGTTTATTTTTTTCAAAGGTATGTTTATCTATTTTGGGATCCGAGACTGTTGGGGAATGTGTCCTCTACTTCTTTGTGTCTGCCACATGATTTAGCAAAATGCTGTGTGTAGAGTAGGCACTCACTTAATAGCATGCTGATTGATTGAATAATTATTCCACCTATAAACACTTCTGTAGTACATTACCTGATGAGTGTCTATTTCAATATGACTATGGCTATGACCTTCATGTAGTTCATTAGCAAATGAAAAGTATGCTCATTTCCATGGAAGGAAATGAGAATATAAAAAATGTGGTTCTATTTGTAGTGCCATTACTGTCTTACTATTTGATTAAGAACAAATTCTTAACCTTTTAATGCTACCAGTTACCTATGACTCTGATCTCAAGGGCTACTGCAATACCAAAATCCTGGGGAGGATAATATAATAACCCTGACCTATTTGAAGGGATAAAAATAGGCCACAAATGAGGGAACTCATTTAGCTGAATCAGTCAGTAGTAGAGAAGAGGTGATGTCTTTAGAAACAAACAAACAAAAAAGCAAACAAGCAGTTTTACAATTCCATTTTATAATCATAACAATTCCTGGTGAGTGTATCATCACTTTGCTGATAAGGACATTGAGGCTGAGAAATTTTAAGAAATTAGAGCCAAGTCATACAACTAGTAAGAGGCAGTCATTTCTGGTCTACTGTTACGCCTCCTTCCCTCCACATATCACCCCATTGTTCATTGTCGCCTTCTCAGTTGTGAGATGCTTGTGGTAGGATACCTAAAGCCTCACTCCTTAGGAAAAGGAAAACAGAATTATACTGTCTGGAAGTGGCAGCTGAAACTGAGAAACCTGTTAGTAAAATCTTTTAACATTATATTACTTGTGGTCATGTCTCTGATGTACATTTACTGAATGCCTTCTCCATGCCAAGCATCTTGCTGCATTCTAGGGGTGTGCAAAGAAGAGAAAAACAATACTCTGCCATTCAGAGGATTCTGGGCTGTGAAAGGTGAGACGGTTCCCAGGTAAACAAGGGGAGGAAGGACATTACAGGTAGAGGGAAGAGCAGGTAGAAAGTCAGAGATCGTGTGGCCTATGCATTTAAGGGCTGTGAGTGTTTCATTGTATCTGGAGGGCCTAAGGCTCTTGCAAAAGTTAAAGCAAAGGAGAATGGAAAAACAAATCAAGGCAAAACAAAGGACAAGCTTGAGCTGAGAAATTTGGCTTTACTTAGGCTTTTCCTACAGGCAATGGAGAAACCACAGGTAATTTTAAACAGGAGATTCTTAGGATCAAATTTCGGTTTTAGAATCAACATACTGATATTGAAGAGGAAATGGATCAGGTGTATGTAGTGGGAATGGGGGAAACAATGGAGACTTCGGGTGTAGATGCTATTGCTGTCAATTGGAAGCTGAAGGCACTTTTCCCTTGGCAGGTAAGTGGAAGATGCTACATTATTAGCTTTACTCAATGATTTGGCTTGGGTTGCAGTTGTGTGAGAGTTGGTACATTTGATAACGTTTGAAAAGTTATCACTGACTAGTTATTCTAATTGCTCTTTGTTTAACATTACAGCTTACTCCAGCGATTTTATGGCCATCTTTGTGCTAAGGTTTTAATGATTGTTTTCACTAATGCCTTTTCCTGATTTGCTTCCATTGACTGTTTACATCCTTTCCTGCCCACTTGCCATTTATATCATAACCCTCTTGTGTTTGCTCCTAATGTGTTATAATTCTTCATAATCTGGCTTCACTTGATTCTGATTCCTGCCAATATGTTTTTTCTTCCCTTGAGGAAAGTATATCCTTGTTTGGTTTCCAGTGTTCTTCCCCTTTTGTAAATATTAAGGCAACGAATTCAATTTAATTTAAAAAATAATGTTTTTCTATTTCTTCTTCTGTCAATAAATTACCTTTGTCATCTTTTAAACGCTGTATTGTCTCATAATTTTCTTCTCTGTTCTTCTTGTTCCATTTTGTTGTTCCCCAGAGGATGTAAGAATATATATTGATAAAATGAACAATGTGGAAATAAAAAAAAAACAAGAAGAATTTAGGGTCATATTCAAACTCTGTAGTGTTTACTAGTGATCTATTTCAAAATAAGACATATAATTCAGTCCTGATGAATCAAATATTTAAGAAACATTCTTTAAGTGGAGAAATATACAAGGAAAAAATCACTACTGACCCTGAGAGGCCTCCTTGAAAGATTCTTGCCATGGATGATTTAACTTCAATTCCAGTCCTGCTTCTCCTACTAAGGGTTATGGTAGTGAACATTGCTCATGAGGGCTCTGGGAGTATACATGGGGGTCAGAGATCAAAAAACATTAGATATAATATTAGGTAAAATATTAGCAGCTCTGGAAATATTCACAAAGTCGTACATTATGTTAGAGCTACCATATTCCATGTAGGAAAATAAAAGTGGGAAATTGCACAAGCCACTTCCTTTTTTATTACACAAATTAAAGGTCTAATTTAGAATTGTGAATGTATGTAAATATCCATTAATACCATTTTATTAGTTCAGGTACTTGGGGTATGAACATATAAATATAACAAGATTTTTATAGAGTCTACATTAGTAATTAGTAATTCAGAGCATACATGTGTATGTATATATTTGAGGTTTTGTTAAATTTCTAGAACTACAAAGATGCTCTCAGAAGCCCTTTAAGTTCGTATTAAACCACGTTTATGAATATTGCTTAATGGATACATTTTATTCTTCCTGTCTACTAATCCCATAATGTTGTGTGATGGTATTGATGCTAACAGTGGTGATGGTCAAAGCTATAAGTTCTTTGTACCTTACAAGTTACTTTGGCACTTTTGCCATATATGTGTTGTGCTACATAATCTTCCTAGCCTTGCAATTTAGGCGTTATTCTCATTGGTTAGGCGAGGGAAGAGACACACAGGGAAACAGAAGAAACTGAAAGTCACATAAGTGTGTAGTAGAACTGGGAATAAAAGCAAAGGCTGTGCTCTTCTGTTGACCACAGGACATTGGTCATAAAGGAGCACTGAGTGTGAACAAGGTAGAGAGTGACTCTATTCACCTCAAAGTAAGATGGTAGCTTTTTTACCACTGGAAGTGTTCATAAGGAATCTTGATAATAGTTCTGAATAGTTTTCCTCTGTATTATAATCTGGAGGGTCGTTATGTACTTCATAAATATATAAGTCTTGGAAAAAATGCACCACTTTGTTCTTTTTCTTTGGCATCTCTCTTGACATTCCTTGACAGTTTATGCCTATACTGGTTAAAGTGGAGAATTAAATCATTATTGATTCTGTAAATTTGATCTACCTTAATTGTTTAATTATTTCCTTTCCTTTTTCTTTCAATTTTTTTCTTGTCTGAAGAATGAGATCCTTTCCTTTTTTCACTGCTATGTTTACTTTAAAAAAATTGATAGATGTAATATATATGCAAAAGTATAAATGATATATGCATGTAATTTAAAGAAGAAGAACAATCACATACTCATTAACCCATTTTACCAAATAGGATGACACCAATATCTTAAAGCCACTGTTTTGATCTTCCTGGAACCTATTGCTGTCCCTTCCTCTCAGAGATAACTATCATTCTAAGTTGTATACTTAACACCGCCTTTTTTTTCTTCAAGATTTTACCATATTTGTAGGTGTTCCTATACATTTATTATGTTGTTTTATTTTTGAATTCAACATAAGACTTTTGAGATTCATCCATTTTAATCCTCATAGATTCAGTTTTTCGTTTTCACTTCATTGTATTTTACAAATACTAAATGTAATATTAACATGCCACAGTCAATCCATTCTATTATCAATAGGCATTTGGATTTTCCCCAAATGTTTGCTGCTACAGATATGTTGATGTACATGTCTTCTGATGCACATATACAAGGATTTCTTCAAAGTATTTGTCTAGGAACAGAATTGATGGGTCATATTGTATGTAATTCTTCTAATTTAGTAGGTAATGCTTAGTTATTTTCTAAAGCGGTTGTACCAATTGTGATTTCTATCAATTTAAGCCATAGATATTACCATGTTCTAGCTGATATGTTGTATCATCAGGGTTCATAATTGCCTGACTGGTGGGTGTAATATTGTATTGCCTTGATGTTTTATTTTGCTCGTTTATTTCAACGGCCTTGTTTTTTTTATATGATTATTGACAATCTATGTTTCCTCATCTGGCAAAATGCCTGTTTATATCTGTTTCCAATTTTTCTAGTAGCTGTTAGTCATTTCTTTATTATCCTTTTCCCAGGAACTAAAAAAAAAATATGTATCTGTATACTAATTCTTTGTTAGTTGTATGCATTGTAAATAATATATGTATTGTCTTCCAGTGTTTGGCTTGTTGAGTAAGAAGCTTCTTGCTCCAATTCCCTCTCTTCCCTCCCTGAAATTTATCCTCAGAGTGGTCAGAAACCTTGGGTAATGTATTGGGAAAGGAGAAACAGGGAAAGAGAAAAAACTGGCCATACCCCTGACCTGACTCCGAGGTTTCGTCCTGCAGCAGGCCCCAGCTGGAAAAGACAGAACTTGAAACGAAGCTGAGAGTACGTTTCGTGACTTAAAGGCAGCATGGGACTTTGAGGTACTTAAAAGTGACCAGCAGAGTCATGAGACTGCCCAAGTTTTTATCCAAAGGAGGGGAAAATCTTTCCTGCAGCATATATTTTCAAAGGCTAGTAGGAGACAAAATTGGGTTGCATTATAATTAAATCCCACAAGTCTTCATTGCTCAATAGATACATTCATTCAACAGGTAGTTGCTATTAAATGTTGGGTACTAGGTTAGGCTATAGGGATAGATAATGAACAAGGTAAGTGCTGCTTCTGCTCTGCCAAAGCCTGTTGTCTAGTGTAGGTCAGAATACCTTTGGGGAGGAGAAAGTAATTGCCTAAATTTGTCCTTAAGTTCCTGGTAGAATTTTGGCAATGCTGCTGATGGGGAATATGGCTTCAGTGACTAGGCACTTCTATCTAAATTTTATGAAGGTAAACTTAGGAAGAAGGCTAATATGGTCTTCTATGTCCCCCACAGCTGCAAATTATGCTTCTTTGTACATGAAGGGAATTAACCAATGGAATGTGAATTTATTCATTATCACACAATGATTTAGTTAGTTTTAGCTGTATTATGAGTTAATAAGTTGAAAATCTCAGTGGAATTGCGACAATAGAGCATAAATATAACTAACCACTTTTTCAGAAACTAATATTTAATGTCAATAAATGTGGCCCTTTCTGCAGATAATCATGTTTTAATTACAAAAATAAGAATACTAATAAATTAAATGGAAAACCGGTAATATTAATAGTTTATCACTGACAGATTAGCATGAGGATAAAGTAACTTGATAGTGGCTATAAAGGGAAAAAATTTACGAAGTACCTGTAACTTAGGATAATTAAAACAGTGGAGGATAAAAAAATTCTAGCATCAGTGCTATTGAAACAAATATAGTTGGGTATGAACTGTGTGAAACCCCTTTTGATGTGAGTTACATCAGAATGTCAAACTGAAGTTCTGGGCAAGATTTGAAGTTATAATAATTGCTCTGTGCTGTTGGATATGGTAGACCATATGCAGAATTCAAAAGGGAGGTATCAGAAAACTGATTAGAAGCCCCAAACTACTTCACCCACTGAAGCTATGAAAGTACTGACACACAGTATATTGAGATGGCAAGAACAATTTGTGAAGATTTTTTTTGTGTGTGAAAGAGCTGTTCTGTGTATCCCATGCTCTACAAAGGAGAGGAATGTAGATAAGTGCTATTTCTTAAGCTCAAGCCAGGAGAGAAGGGCTTCATGAAGTCTACCCATAACACACCGCTCAGCTCTTGCAGTTAGCTCTGCACTCTGATATACTGGCTTGGAAATCTAGATGGCAAGAGAGATGGACCATTGAACTGATCTGATAGCAGAGTGAAGAAGAGTGGCTGCTCTGGGGTGGGGGGATTGGTCTGCACCCCGAAGTTGGTCTAGACACAGTGTCTGTGATTATTCTTTTAGGGCCAGATGAGGGACATGTGGGAGAAAGCTGGCATGGAATCATTTTAAATTCTACCCAGTGAAGTACAGAAAATCTGGGATTAGCTTTGAAATATCCCAGGGAAAAAGGTAGGTAGAAAAATGTTGATAATTGTTGAACGGGATGATCAGTACATGGGTGTTCATTGTAACATTTTCTCTTCTTTGGGAATGATCACTAATGCCCCTAATAGGAAGTTTAGAAAATTCTGCTCCAGAAGACTTCTATGAAAAGGCAATGGGATTCCAATGGAGAAAATCTGTTTGGTATGTAGCACTCAGTTAACTGGGGATTGGGGGAGCACAGCAGCTGGAGGACTAGAATGCATGGTCATTGTCAAGGGAACCCCAAGAGAGGCACTCAATATGCACGGGGATGTCTGTAGAATTGTGAAAGTATTCTGCATAAGAAAACATGCCCTTTAAACACTTTCCAGACCCAAACATTGAGAGGCCTTCATTAACAGTACCAGTGAAGTAACAACTAGCCTGTCCTCATCCATTTTTCCTTTCTATCTTTCAAAAACAGGTCTGACAAGTGAAGGAAGAGGAGAAAGAGAGAGAGAGAGAGTGAGAGAGAAGAAATTAGGGAGGAGGTAAGCAAGAGAGAAGAAGAAAAGGATGAGGAGGTGAGTAAGGGAGAGAGAGGGAAGCCACACATCCCTCTTCAAGGGGGGAGAGGGGGCAGGCAGCTTGTGTGTGATCATCTCCAGTTAGGAACTCGTAGATTCATCATTAGACGCAGAAAGAACAAGACCACAATTATTCTACTACTTCAAGGACCTGCCTGCAGCAGCTTCTTGCTGGGGAGAGGGAAAGCTTTGGTTTTTAATTCTAAATCAAGTTCAAAGTTTTTATTAATAAATAGGACTAGACTATATTAGTTACTGCATTGACTTTTGGTTTGTGAACTAAAGTATCCACAAGACTTTACACTATCTAGGAGTGACCTGCAAAGTCATGCATCTTGCCTGCATTTTCATCCAGTGACAAGGATGAGTTACCTATATTGAGCCCGTTTAGAAGTTTTAAAGAGGTAGATTGAAAATAAAAAAGATGAAGAAGATGCTTTTGGTTTACATTGCAAGCATTCTGCTTGTTCAGTATGTTTTATGTATCTATTGTCTTATTTTGACCTCACAGCAATCCTATGGATGATAAAAGGAAATATTAGTCACTGCATTTTACCAGTAAAGAAATTAAAGTGTAAAGGAAGTTAGGAGATTTACCTAGGATCACAGTGTTGCTAAAAGATTGAATTAAAGCTAGAACCTGGGTCTCTAATTCCTTTACTGGTTCAAGGTTTTTGTGCATTATTTTCTAAGTCCAGGCCAGTCCTAAAGATTTAAAGAAACTCTGTGGAATGAAGTAAAAGAATTAAAGACTGTCTTGGGGTAATGGAGAAGCATTGGGTGCTACCTTGTGGATTCTACACATCAGCCCTGCAATCGGGTCCCTCCAGATCTCAGGGCCTTGTCACCTCTCCAGGGACTTCAGAGACTGAGAGTTGATTCTTGTTTAGAGAAAGCTGTTGGGACTAACAAGTCCAGCCTTTATTTTTTGGGATTAAATATCAGAGAAGGTCCTTGCAGGTTGTGATTTTTTTCCTCCTGATAGCTCAGGGTTGATCCATCAATCAATCCAACAGTGACTTGTCTTCTAATGTATCGATTTGGTTCTTGAGGTGGAGTCATAGACATTAATTAGTTTGTTCATATACAGATTGTTGTTGAGTAAATTAATGAATACCTTTTACATACCACTACTGTGCTTGGCAATGGAGATGTGAGAGTTGGAAAAAACAGATGAAATAAAAAGAGAAGAAAAGAAAAAAAAAAAGAAAAAAGAAAGGGGGGAAAAGGAAGGAAAGAAAAAGAAAAAATGTGGTCTCTGATCTCATGGGACTTACAATCTAGGACAGGGAACAGAAAATAATGAAAGAACCATGCAAATAAAAGTTAGATATCAGCTGTGCGAAGTGGTAAGCAGGAGAAGATGTGGCGTTATGAGAATCCAGTACAGGGGCTTGTGCCCTCATTGGCAGAGTCAGGGCAAGCTGAAGGAATTTAGCATTTCATCAACAGAGATTAACTCAGTACATTCTGTTGGGGTCAGGGAAGGAGAAGGGGAGATCGTTTTTTAGAGACTTCCCTTCCAGAAGTGTTATCTTTCTTTCCTGAGAAAAATAGACTATTAATATAAATAGAATTAAAATTGAATTAATTTCCATAGGGAGAGCATCTTACTTTCATTGATCTAGGAAACATGAAAAACCTGAACTTAGTACTTTTATAACTTCTGTGCTGTTAATTTCTGTAGAATAAGCTCTTTGTTATGCTTTAGGCTTTGAGGGAGCAGGAATTAAATCTTGGACTTAATTTCTTTTTAATGAACATGATGACAAAAAAGTAACTTTAGCAGGATACAACAGCAGCATCTGCTTCCTGAGGCAGAGGAGGGCTGGTAGGGAGGACAGGAGGATTGTGAGTTGGACAGCAAGTGGTCCCCTAGCATAGCCCCACTGTAGAGTGAAGATGATAGGGAAGGGGTGCTGGGGTGGGGAATAAAGGTGAGAGGCAGTGGCAGGGCTTTGGGAAGAGGACAGAGCACAAAAAGACCCAGGGTCTCAACAGGGCTGTTGGTGACCCAGGGGTAAATCTCCTTGAGTACTGTCATCCTCATGTCTCTCTCTGTGACTTATTTCCATGCCTAGCACTGCACAAATTGGTCTGTGAAAACATGTTTATTGAATAAATGATGAAATTATTTATGAATGGCTTGAACCTAAGAACTCTTATAAAGTTATCAGTAGAAAGTAAGGACCTTGGAAAGAATAGAGAAAGAACCAAGTTGCCAAATGGGAGGGTGAATACAGTGGTTGTAGATCACTGAACATCCAAATTGGTCCTCAGCTTCCTACAAGTGGCACATTGTCAAACCTTGATTTCAGTTTTAATGCTCCAGTGAATTGATGAGTCTCTACCCTCTACCCTTCTTTCTCAATAGTGAACATGCATGACAGTTTTTGGAGACCTTGAAAACTCAGCTCGGTCCCCTGAGTGGGGCGAGCAGGCTGACGAGTCAGGATGACTTCTGGCAGATTACTGATCTTAGAAAGGGGCAGGCACTGTGTGGGGCTGCTGCCCTAGAGATACAGAATATCCAACTTTTCTCCTGCACTCCAAGGAGCAGGAAAGAGGGCAGAACACTGCTGAAAAGCAAGGGTTGAGAGCATCCTATTTCTCTTTTGGTTCTGGTAGGAGGAATGATAACTTAGCTCTATCACTTCCCTTAAGGCTTCTATACATATTCACTGTATTTTTAATTATGAGTAGCTATTATGCATTGGCAGCATTCAATAAAGTGTCATACCTGCACTGAGCCATCATCATTACATCAACTCAATGATTTTATATGCTGTTTGAGAATATTCATAACTGTACTGCAGCCTCATATAAAGTGCATTAATCAAATCAGAAAAAAATACATTGCAATAAATCAAAAGGAAAATTGCAGAAATAATAATGTAATGGTGAAAAAGAGGGAGAGAACTGTTGCTCATTCAAAAGTTGGCAAAAATTTCAGTGTCTGTCAATTTGTTTTTCTCTCAAGATAATTTTGAATGCTTAGAACAGTGCCTGACATATTTAGGTGCTCAATAAATATTTGTTAACTGAATGAATGCATTTTTAGGCCCTGATAGTCATTCTATTACCTTTTATAAATTAATTATAATTCTCCCTTGGAGTAATAATGCACTTATGGAAATGAAACCTTCAGTTTTGAACCTGGTTTTAGGGCCCAATGTGGTTTACTCTCTAGGGATAAGTAAGATAGTATTACTACTGAGGGTGCTTGGTTTCTATGTTCTTTCTTTACTCTTATTTTTGTTTGGTGGAGTTGTTTAGAATTAATATGGGTATCAGAGTAGTAAATTTAAAACCATAATATCAAAAAGTTACTTGAATGCATACATCTGAGCCATTAAGATAAGCAACTAGAATCAGCTACTTTTGATTCTGCCCTAAAAACTGGGTGAATGCCAGGGTATTGGGCCTCCTTACTCTATCTCCATACCTAATTGTAGATAATTTCTGGGGTTCTTGAGTGACCCAGGTGGTGGGAGGTTAGCTCCACAGAAAGAGTCCCCACAGCATGTCTCCTTTGCTATGTCCCAAAGGGAACTTCTAGGTAGGCCAGGGAATTTTTGTTTTACTGTGGTGATGTAAACCCACTATAGCCCATCCCACTAACTGTGTATACCAAAAACTCTGGACAAAATTAAAAAAAAAACTATCAAAGACTCATGTATTAAAGTAAACAAAAATAGGCAGATTGTGAAGGGTCAATCCATAGGGGGCAGGAACAGGAAGCCATTATTTTCTTTCTTTTTCTCTTTGCCATGAGGGTGGGCCTAAGTTGTGGAACTATTCTGTAAAGGTGGTCAAATTCTGGTAAATACCCTGCCTCTCTTTCCAAGAGAACCAGGGAAATGGCCATCTGTGGGCCAGAAGGAATTTTGGAGAGGAGAGCCTTTTTTGCTATGTGTGAGTCCATACAAGTCTCAGACTAACCCCTAAGTTATGCCTGTAGGGTTCAGATCCAAACTTAGAGATATAACCCAAAATTTAAACCACTGCTCACAGCAAATGAGGCAGAATTTATAATCTGAACCTAGATGAGTTGATTGCCTGGTAAAACACCAACACTCTTCAGAGAACCATAAGAGGACCCAGGGTCTATAGAATATAACATTCATGTCCAATGTACAATCTAAAATTACTCAAATTCAACAAACAAGCAAA
This sequence comes from Lepilemur ruficaudatus, assembly GCA_963574885.1. NCBI lineage: Eukaryota > Metazoa > Chordata > Mammalia > Primates > Lepilemuridae > Lepilemur > Lepilemur ruficaudatus. The sequence continues at coordinate 23,091 of CAUYRT010012637.1, forward strand.
AACAAAAACAGAAAAATGTAATAACCAATTCTAAATGGAAAGGACAGTCAACAGATATCAAACCCAAGACGATTCAGATGTTGACCTGTTAGACAAAGATATTAAAGAAGCTATAATGTCTATGACATAACAGATAAAGGAAAACACATTTTAGTGGAGAAATAGTAAAAAAGAATAAAATGGAAATTTTAGAACTGAAAATTTATATCTGAAATAAATATCTCACTGAGTATGTTCAATAGGAGAATGGATATGACAAAAGAAACAATCAGTGAACTTGAAGGTTGATCAATATAAATTATTCAATCTGAAGAACAGAGGACAAAACAGATTGAAACAAAGAAAAAATATCCAGACATTCAGGCATCCATGGGACAATATAACAAAATCTAATGCATGAAAATGGAGTTCTAGAAGAGAGGAGAAATATTGAGACAAAAAATTTTTGAGAAAATAATGACCAAAACCAATTTTGTGAAAGGCAAAAATTTACAAAATCAAGTTCAGTGAAGAGTAAACAGGATGGACTTAAAGAAAAGTATACTTAGTCACATTATAATTGAACTGCTGAAAATTAAAGATAAATAAAATGTCCCAAAAGCAGCTAGATAAAACACCTTGCATATAGATGAACAATTATTGGAATTATCATGGATTTCTCATTTGAATCTATGGAGGCCAAGAGACAATGGAACATTTTTAAGATGCTGAAAGAAAAGGAATGTTAATCCAAAATTCTAAGTCCTGTGAAGTATCCTTCAGAATTTAAAATAAGATAAAGACATTTTTGGATGAAGGAGATTAAGAAAATTTGTCTCTAACATACCTGCTTTATAAGAAATGCTTTTCAGGAAGAAGGGAAATGGTGCTAGAGGGCAAACTGGTCTTTAGGAATGAGAGGAGACCAACAGGTATGGTACATAGCTGGGTAATTATGAAAGACTGTTATTTTTCTCCTTTGTTCTTTAAAATACATGTAACTGATTAAAGCAAAAATTAATAATGTTGTTGGGTGATATTTTCAATGTATGTAGATGTAACACATACAACAACTATAACATAAACTCAAGTTGGAGGGAGTGGTAAAGGGCCTATTCAATTTCAAGTCTTTTCCATTTTACAGGAAGTGGTACAATATTAATTCTATGTAGACTGCAAAAGGTTAGGTACCTATATTATAATCCCTAGAGAAACCCCTAAATGTAAAACAAAGAGATAGCTAAAAATGTAACAAAGAAATTAAAATGGAATACTAAAAAATACTCAAATAACCAAAAAAGAAGATATTAAAGGAGGAACACAAAAACAAAATACAGAAGGGACAACAGAAAACAAATAACAAAATGGTTGACCTAAATCCAACCATTTCCTTAATTACATTAAATATTAATGGCTGAAACACTAAAATTAAAAGGCAGAGATTGACAAAGTGAATTAAAAAGCAAGACTCTATGATATACTCCCTACAAGAGCTTCACATTAAATATGAAGACACAAATATGTTGAACATAAATTGGTGGAACAATATATACGATGAAAATAATAAACATATCGAGGCTGGAGTGAATTTTTTAAAAGTTTGGATTAAATAGATTTCAGGACTCTGAGTATTAGAGTTAAAAAGATATTTTATAATGATAAAAGGGATAATTCATTAGAAAGACAAAACAAAAATAAATGTGTATGCTTCTAACAATAGAGCTTTAAAGATACTTTTCAGATCACTTGGTCACCTTGGGAATGGCAATGCTCATCTTGTTTGATCTCTCCAAGACATCCTCACTCAGCATGGCTTCAGTGACACTTGATACATATGGTCCTTGAGTCACAGCTGGGTCTAGTGTAAAGTTAGGAGAGCTGATGTTCTCTCACCATTTGCTAGCTAGTGGTCAACTTTTCATTTTTAATTTTTCAGGTGTTTCAAAGTGATGACTATAAATACAATGATGAGAAATTCAAATTACAAATTAAAAAATTAAAACCTTAGCTTTTGAGTTAACTCTGCATAGTCTTAAAAATTTAGCAGGCTCTTCTTGGCAAAATACCATGCCAAGTGGTACAGAAGCAGATGATAGATATAACCTTATGAAACTGAAAAATAATCTTCAAGTATTATAGTCTGCTTTGTGTTCCACCAAAATTCACATGTTGAAGTCCTAACCCCCAGTTCCTCAAAATGTGCCTGTATTTGGAGATAGAATCTTTAACTAGATAATTAAGTTAAAATGAGGTCATTAGGGTGTAGATGGAATCCAATATGACTGGTATGTTTACATGCATATGAAATTGGGACTCAGAAACACACAGAGGAAGAACCATATGAAGACACAGGGAGAAAATGGACATCTGCCAGGCAAGGGGAGAGGCCTCAGAAGAAACCAATCCTGCTGACAACTTATCTCAGGCTTCTAGCTTCTAGAATTATGAGGAAATACAACTTCTGTTGTTTAAGCCACCCAATCTTTGGTACTTTGTTATGGCAACCCTAGCAAACTAATAAATGAGGCAGATGTCTCAGGAGTGTGGGAAGTAGCAGGAGTCAAGTGGGGTCCTTCTGGGATTAAGCAATACCTAAATAGTCTGTCTGCAATGGAGAGTATTTCTTGCTTTGCCAAAGTGGTCACTCCTATGCTAAGATTTTATTGTTAATATTTGTGAAGTTTTTCAATATGTATAAGCACCTATTGAGAATTTTCCTGTGTAATAAGACTAATGGAAGTAAATTATTACTTCCATAAAATGTTGGAGTGGCGGTAATTGTAGCTGAAAGGATGGTTTTATTATATGAGAAAGGATACTGTTGGCTAGAGCCAATTCATTAGACTGCTCTGGCAGTTTGTTGTTATTATTATTATTACTTCTAGCCTTTACTAGATTTCATTCTTTTAGATAAAAACATGCATATCAGCTTTGGAGTTTGATTGCCTTATGGGCATAAAGCTTTGCATATTTACTGCCCATGAATCATACCAGTATGTGAAATCCAAAGAAGATTCAATCTTTCCGGCTAGATGCACCTCCAGCCGTTTAATTAAAATATGTATTATTAATAAAACTATATTTAAGTCATATTTTTTACAGATATGACTGAAACATTAAGTGCAAATTGTTTCATACTTTCATAGTAATTTGCTTTTAATGTTTTGTGCCTTAATCAAGGTAGCTAGCACACTAGTCAAAGGTTTGTGGTACTGCAGACTTCTCAATGGTGAATCTGAGAAAAAACAAGTGGAAAGTGGTGATTAATGAAAGGCCACATTTACTTTTCAGAAAGACTGTGGTTTTATGGCAAAAGGGACCTGCATTGAATTCTAAAGTGCAATAAAAGAAATGGCAGAAAAGAAGATTTAGTCCCTATTTCAGTCCATAGCAATGACATTTGCCATTTGCACGACAGCTTTTTGCATGTTTCTGAGCCAATGCTGTGTTTCAGCTTTGCTGTCTGCCTTTAGATGTCACAGTTGTTCTTCCACTGAGCTGAAACAACTTCAGTTCTGTGTGTTCACAATTTTTCCACATTCCAGAAACCTTGTATAATCAGTAACACTGATTAAAGGCACTATTGCTCACTTGCATAGTTCTTAGGAAGGGATTGATTTACAATAGTTTTATTAAATAGGTGAGAAAGGTGATGGCTGGGTGACTCTGTTAGATACTGTATAACTTGCTGTAAGGACATACCCGTGGTGTACAGAGTTTGGTATTACTGATGATAAAACTTCCAAACTCTTGCATTTGGTGCAAGTGGTGATGGCAGGGAGTAGGGCAGAGAAAGCAGAAAGAAAAAATGTTCATATGCAATGACTTCCTACTATGTGCCAGGCACAGTGCTAGCCCATTTGCCAGTTATGTTATTTAATCTTCATGCCAAAGCTTCAAGAAAGAAATTCATGTTTCACATGAAGAAATGTAAGCCCTGGGAAGTTGTGTGACTGGGGCAGCTGTGCAGCTGGTAAGTGGCTGAGTCCATGCTCAGACCTTTGGCTTTTAACTTCAAAGCTCAAGTGAGACCATTATACATTCTCTTGTGTATTGGGCCTCTACACATGCGTGCATTTGTTATGTGTCTCTAACTAATTATATGAACATCACCACCAACTCCCCCATGCCACAATGCTTCCAATCAATCAACACAGCTCTTTCCCTTACATTTTTCTGCTCTTGCCCTTCGGTGATCCTGTAATCCTTCCCTTCCCCTCATTGCTTTTCTCTCTACCCAGGCATGGAAGTTCTAAGTTACCCCAAGTGGAGTGATGACAACCCTCTCTATTTTGACATGTTCTTTAACATAAGAATTTTACATTGTTACACTATTTAGCATTTTCAATTAAATTCCATTATAATTATTCTTTGCTAAGTGGCCTGACTGCTAAATTTAATTTTTTTTTTTTTTTGAGACAAAGTCTCACTCTATTGCCTCACAGCATGGCTAGAGTGCCATGGTGTCAGCCATAGCTCACAGCAACCTCAGACTCGGGGCTCAAGAGATCCTCCTGCCTCAGCCTTCTGAGTAGTTGGGACTACAGGGATGTGCTACCATGCCCAGCTAATTTTTTCTATTTTTAGTAGGGATGGGGTTTCACTCTGCTCAGGCTGATCTCAAACTGCTGAGCTCAAGCGATCCTCCCACCTCAGCCTCCCACAGTGCTAGGATTACAGGTGTGAGCCAACATGCCTGGTCAAATTTTTTAAAGTAGTTTATTCATGACTCTAGATCCTGTAATTATAGAGTTCCAATTAATGAAGCCCTCTACTGTCCTTTAAAACAAGCTGGATGGGAAGTTATTAGCTTTGTTAAAAAGAAGACTACATTTTAGCATATTTGTTTTCCATGTGTGGATATATGTGTGTGTGTGTGTGTGTGTGTATGGTGTGGTTCTGACTACATGACATCTACTTAGGTGGTATTGGACTGCGTAGTTCTCCTTCAAGTCAGCTTGGAGCTGACTTGGGTTATAGAATAAAAATCCTCACTGAAATGTGTTTTCTATGGTGTCGACACTTCTAATACCAAGTTCACATTTCAGAGATACTTGACTTTTGCCTACCATTTTCCCATTCTTCCACACCACTGTAACAATTGAAATACATTGCCGCCAGAAAAATAGATTCTTCTTTCTTATCCCTAACCAATGGGGAGGGGGGAGTTGACTTGTGTTTAAAATAACAATGAAGACTGTACTTGAAAACCAAGGGAAGCAAAGCAAAATAAGATCTAATTTTCAATAACTGCAGAAGAATATCTAGGCAAAGAAACAGAAAGCCCCCAAAGCCCAAGACAATCTAAATTCCAAGAAAAAAGGTGGCAAATTCCCGAGTCTGGTCTTGCAGGGTGCTGGTGAATTTCTGTGCTCTGTACATTTTTAAATTTTGTCTTTTGCTGAACATCCTCGGAGAGAATTCCATTGGCTTCCCAGAGGAGCTGCTGCCTCTTGACTCCACGGAACTCTTGGCATGGAAATTAACCAAATTCCAAAAGCCTTTGTGTTCTGGAAAACAAACAAAACACACTCTAAGGGACTTATTATTTGCAACACTTAAATTCTAAAACGCATGGGCGTGCACACACACATGTACACCTATTTCAAAGTTTGATGACCTGTCTTGAAAATTTTGTAACTAGGCTCCCAAAGCAGCATGATCTCTCTCAATCCAGCCCAACACATACAAAGTAGAAAATACTTAAAATAAATACAATTAACTGGGCATCACAGTTGCACAAACACACATCTTCAAAGAAGAAAAGCCTGGTAGGAAATAAACTAGAGAAAGCCAGCAACTCTGACAGGAATGGTAACGGGAAGCCCTTAATCAAGTGGCAGCTGTTAAAACACCAATCATACCATATGGTCCAATTGAGCAAGGCTTGGCCTTGGAAAATATTGTTGGGTTAGGTGATATTTTTTCCAAATGTGCCACATACATCTTCAGAATTGAAAATGTCCCAGAAGAGCCCCATGGCAGCAGAGTGACTGAGATCTGTTAAACCAAGTGTTATCTGGTGATTTCCTTATTTATAATTTTCCATTCTGGTTTTCGAACCAGGGAAAGCTCAATAAGTCTCATTTATAGGTAGATATGAATAAGACATGGAAATTTACTTGAGTGAGTTTAATCAGCTTTGCTTTTAAACTTACATATGGTTAAACAACAACAAAACAATTGAAATGCCTTAGTCACTTTCTCTTTGCCTTGTAACAGTCCACCCTGTGAGGTTGGACGATGTTCTTCCTGATCAATCTCTGTCTGTCCTCCCCAGGTACCTACAATTGTGCTTGTACTGAGAGGGCAAGCAGCAAGCAGACATTGTAATGCTAAGGGCATCCCTGTCTTTTTCCAGTCTGAGTTTTGCAATGCTAATTTTTAGATTGGAATTTTTAAAAAAGGTAATATTGTGCCATCATATGCTAGTGCTTATCCTAGAGTGTTTCCAAAAATTCTACTCAGTTTTAGTAAGAGCCTTGCAAGAGATACCCCGTTTCAGTCCTTCTGCTGATGGCTCTAATGTAAGTAACTGTTGTTTTTTTTTTTTTCTTTTCCCTTTTTGAATTGCCTTGAGCAATGCAACTGAGAAGTTGATGCATTACTTGTGAGTTTGTTTTAGATATTTCAGAAAAAATTTAGAGACATTTAAATTCTTTGGTACATTTGGTACTGAAATTGTGAGGGTTGGGTAATGCATAAGAAAAACAATTTGATGGCTTAGGAAACCTGCACAGTCTTTTCTTTCAAAAGCTATTCTTGAACTCTAAGGCGGACTGAGTGTCCATTCTCTGTGTTCCCACAACATACAGGGCAAACCTTTGCACTGACTACGTTTTATCAGATGGATGTTTTTTGTGCTTCTCTCTCTCAGTAGTCTAAAAGCTCCTTGATGACAGGCACTGTCTCTGACTCATTTGTTTGTCCCAATTACCTATTTTGCCATTTTGCACATCACAGGCCCTTAGTAAATATGTGTTTAACAGAAGTGAAATGGGGGTAGGAGATACAGGTAACTACATTTCCCAAAAGAACTTACATTTATTTTGAAGCATTCTTTATTTAAAAGCTCAGATTTCATTTGCCTATAAATACCTGAGCCATTTTTTGCCTAACTTTTTATCTTGGATTTGCTAATTCTCCTCTCCCTGGACATTTGCTGAATCTATTGATTTAAAACAATTTTCTCTGGTTAGACAGTTTATTATACAATAATTCTCTGTCATGAAAACTACTTTCTAGATCCTTAAACATAAATTTGCAAAGTTTTCTTCCATTTAGAAGCATCTCTACTGTGTCCTCTTGGTAATGTCTACCATCTGTGGAAGCCATGTATTCCTATTTTCAATATACAGTTCCAAGTATTTTCCAATTTGTGTTGTTTTTGTAATCAATGAATTATTTAGGATGTTTTTACCCTACAAATGATTGTTTATTTAAATGATCTTTTTCTATTGATATCACTATTTATATTGTTGGTAGAGAATATTATTCATGTGATATGGATTCTTTTTTTTTAATAGATTTATTTTTTTTTTTAGAGCAGTTTTAAATTCACAGCAAAATTGAGTGGAAAGTACAGAGATATCCCGTATGTTCCCTATCCCTACACATACATAGCCTCCCCCATTATCAACATCCCCACTGGAGTGGTACCCGTGTTGCATTGACGCATCATTATCATCCAAAGACCATAGTTTACATTAGGGTTTACTCTTGGTGCTGTTCATTCTATGAGTTTGGACAAATGTATAATAATATGTACCCACCATTGTAGATAGTATCATAGAGAATAATTTCACTGCCCTAAAAATGCTCTGTGCTCTGCCTGTTCATCTCTCCTTCTCTCTTAACCTCTGGAAACCACTGATCTTTTTATTGTCTCCATAGCTTTGCCTTTTCCAGAATGTCATATTGTTGGAATCATATAGTAGGTAGGCTTTTCAGACTGGTTCTTTCACTTAGCAATGTGCATTGGAGATTCCTTGTTATCTTTTTGTATTTTGACAGGTCATTTCTTTTTAGCACTAGATATTTTATTTAATTTTTATTGTTTAATGAGTTTATTTACTCATTCACCTACTGAAGGACATGTTTGCTTCCAAGTTTTGGCAATTATGAATACCACTGCTATGAATAATTGTGTGCAGGTTTTTGTGTGTACATACGTTTTCAACTCCTTTGGGTAAATACCAAGGAGTGTGATTGCCGGATTGTATGGTACAAGTATGTTTAATTTTGTAAGGAAGTACCAAACTGTCTTCCAAAGTAACTGTTATCATTTTGCATTCTCACCGGCAATGAATGAAGTTCCTGCTGCTCCACATCCTCACAAGCACTTGGTGTTGACAGTGTTCTGGATTTTGGCCATTTTAATACATGGATAGTGGTATCCCATTGTGGTTTTAATATGCATTTCCCTGATGACATATTTATCTGATTCTAAAGTTTGTATGAAGAGGCAAAGCCATCAGAATAGCCAGCACAATATTGAAAAAGAAGGGCAAAGTTGGAGGACTGATACTACCTGACTTTAAGACTAACTATAAAGCTGCAGTACCCACGACAATGAGGTATTAGAAGAACAGACAAATAGATGAATGGAACATAATAGAGGGCCCAGAAACAGACCTACACAGACACAGTCATTTGATCTTTGAGAAAGCACTAAAGGTAATGCAATGAAGAAAATATACTGTTGACACTCACATAAAAAAATATGTATCTAGACACAGAGCTTACACATTTCACAAAAATTAACTCAAAATAGATCACAGATCTAAATGTAAAGTGCAAAACCATGAGACTCCTAAGAAGTAACACAGGAGAAAATCTAGGTGTCCTTGGGTCTGGTGATGGCTTTTTAGAAAGAAAGAATTGATAAGTCAGACTTACATTAAATTTAAAAATTTCTTCATTAAAATTAAAAATAAAAATTAAAAAACCTCTGCAAACGATACTGCCAAGAAAATAAAAAGAAGATATATAGATGAGAAATAAGCACATGAAAAGATGTTTCACATTATATGCCATTAGGGAAATTGATTCTTTTTTATTTATTAGTATTTTCTTTATGGCCTAGAATATAGTTGATTTTTTAAAATGTATTAATATGTATGTCTAAATATAATATGTCCACTAATTGTTCAGTATAGGGCTCCATATATGTCTAGTGTTGTTCAAATCTTCTCCATACTTATTTGTTTCTTGAATGCATGAATCTACATATTTTTAGAAGAAATGTTTGGTTTTTTTTTTTAAACTCTGATCTGACAGTGGATTTGTCCAATTCTCCTTACAATCAGAAAATTTTGACATTATATGTTTTGAGGCTCTATTGTTGGATGCATAAATATCTAGGATTGTTATATCTGTCAGATAAATTTTTTCAAGAAATTTATATCTTTAATTATTTACTCATTCTCCTCTTCCTGGGCATTTGTTGAATCTATTGATTTTTTAAAATTTTCTTTGGTTAGACAATGTATTGTACAATAATTTTCTGTCATGAAAATTAGAATAGATTTCACCTGAATTTTAAGATTTATTCCTTCTTTAGATTCACCTACTTTTTACAATTCTTTTGCATACTCTTTTTGTACACCTTTCCTTGTATGTTTTATTTCTTCGTATTCAAAGTATGCCCTTTAATTGTTTTGTTTATTTTTTTAATGATGGATTATCTATAAATAGTAAAATTTTTTGAGTTTATTTGTCTTAAAGTGTCTTTATTTTTGTTCCTTTAAAGTTACAGTTTTGCTGGCTGTAGAATTCTAGTTTGACAGCTATTTTCACCAACTATCTGAAGACACTATATCTGTGTCTTTTGGCTTCTATTAGGATAATTTCTTTCTTGGCTTTTTTATGGATATTATCTTCCCCTCATTAGCTTATAAAAGTTTTTTCTAGAAGTTCTATTTGTTATTACTTAAATGTGAATATTTTTAGTTCACTTTTTGGTCATATTTCATCATGGTTTGTCTTTGTTATATGCTTACTTTTTGTTATAAGCATACTTTTAATTTTTTTCCTTCAAATTAGTATTTTTTTTGATTAATGCCATTTCTTCTGTGTTGCATCTGATCCTCCCTCATGGTGGTTTGTTTCCTTGTGTTTTATTGTCTTTTACAGGGGATTTTTTTCATTTGTTTTCTTAGAAAGTTCTGCATGTCTTAGGTTTAATATATTTTCCTATGTTGAAATCGCATAATTTTTGTCAGGATCTTAGAAGTTTTAATTTCTCAGCTTGGGACTCCCACAGCACAGGGATAGCATTTAGCCCTCCACACCTGTGCAGGGTACAAGATTGGAGTTTTTATTTTATGCATGGTTTTTTTTTCTTTCCCAAGGAACAGGGACATGCAAAAATCTTCTTTATTATGTCTTCAAGACACTAGGTAGAGTTATTCTATTTCTTTTCACTAAGTGGGTGGGCCTTTAAGGATACTGGCTCTATAAAATGGTCTTCGTCTCAGCTCCTCTCCCAAGATCACATTTCGTGTTTCTACATTGGCATAATAAGTGCAGTTCTCCGACTCCTAGGATAATACCTGGCTTTAGAATGCATCTAGGTGTCTGGGCTTTCAATGAATTTGCCGTTCTGGCTTTGATTTCCCCCTTCATTCCTGTGTCTGGAGGACTTACCTTGTTTTTCAGCTTGGCTATGTATTTAGACATAATTTTTAATATCTTTAATCTAGCATCTGGAACTTTGTTGTATTTGTGGGTTGTAGCTAGAAGGGAATGCCTACTAACTTGATCTGACATTATGATAGCAGTGGGTCTAATCTATTCTTTAAAGAAGAAAAGAAAGTTATGCAAAATATTTATTAAAATATATTGAGAAGAGTCTGGTAATTTATTTATTTCTAATTCCACATTTTTAAAAAATCAACAATTCACCTTGCTTTGGGTATTTGCTAGAATTGTTTGCTTTTATTCATTCAGAACAATTACCCTCCTCAAGTTCACATGAGAAGCAAAAAATACTTACTGTCTTTCAGGATACAGAAGGCCTGATTGAGAGCAATTTGCTGTGCAGGAAGAAGGAAGGAACATGTTGTGCATTTTATATTTGTTTTCTTATCTTTTAATTGGTGTTTGAAATCCTCAGCAATATTTGCCTACAGGAACCATTTGAAGACTGTGTTTTCCAACTTAAGCCAGTGATCCTAAACACATGCCTAGACTCAAGATTGCGCCTGCTTGCCTCCCACTCTAATTCCGTGGGTAGCACAGGCCTAGGACATGGTAGTGCTCACAAAATATGTCTTAAATAAATACCATTGTGTGACAGGATGAATGTACCCATGGCAGCTCTCCAAGTACAGTAGCAAAAACGTGGTATATAAGTTAGTTATTGCTAGAGAAATGCTGCTTGAAAAAACTGTCCCTACCACTCAGTGGTTTAAAATAATAACCATTTATTCTAACTTCAATGTGTTTGGCTAATCTAGATCATATTCAGCTGTGTGTTGGGGATTGAAAATCTAGGTTGAATTCACTAGAGGGAGCTTGGCTGGGCTCCACGTGTCTCTCTTGGAGCTTCAGGGCTCAGGGGGCTGGTCCGTATGTGTTATTTTAAGGTCAATAGCAAAGGTCTTTGGCAGGAGAGCTAGTCAACTGCTGGACTATAAAACGCCTCTGTTTGCCTCACGTTCCCTAGTATCCCATTGGTTGAAACAAGTTGCATGGTCAGGTCCAACTTCAATTCATTAGGAATATACTCACTCCTCCTATGGAAGCGAGGGGGAGAGAGGGACAATTTCTGAGCAATATCCAATAGACCTCCTGTTGGAAAAGTTGAAAATGTACTGAAGCTTAGTTCCCCAAAGTACTTTGTCTGCTTAAGGGGTCCCTACTCCTGCAGGAATCTATTCACAATTGTAGGAACTTGTGAAACTTCCCTTTAAAAAAATCTGCACTGTCTTCTCTTATTATTATTATGAATGGCTACACTTTTCTGGGTGCCTACCATGTGCCAAGTGATTTCTATATAGTATCAAATTAAATTCTTATAACATTTCAGCTAAGTAACTATTTTATTCATTTTTATTTTTTACTTTTTTTATTTTTTTAAAAAAAGTGGCTCAGAATACTTATGTAACTGGCTCTAGGTCAAACAACTAGTAAATGGTAGAGTAGGCATTCAAACCCAGTTCTCCCTGAATTCAAAATCCATGCTTTTTATCCATGTCATATTTTCACCAATACAATCCTAAAGCTATTTCAAAGGGATGAGTTATGAGTCTAAATTAAAAAAAAACTGATAGAAAGACAAGATTTAATTTTTTAGGGGACTGTGTTTTCTTAACAATCAAAGTAGGTATTTTTAAAAGTGCAATGTCTCTTATTTATTATTGGTTAGAATAGAATCAGCTACTGAACCTTTCTGTAGCTTTTTAAAAGCAATATCAATATGTTGCTTTACTTCCTTTTAGCAATATTGTCATCTTATGGAATATTTGTACTTGTGATTACATTTTTTCCTAGAAACTTGGCTTGCATTTTTCAAATATAAATATATTTTGATTCAGGATGTTCCAGAAACTCAAGCCTTCATATGTTTTCAGATGTCAAGAATACATTTACAGTTTTTGAAGGTAATTTTCTGAGCATTATATCATAAAGTAAACGTTTCCAATATTTTCCCTGTTGAAAATGTGTGCAGTAAACAAATGTGTCTGACAGTTTCACAACTGCAGGAAAACCTAAATGAAGAATTACCAGTGGGGATATATATATATAACATATATACATGTGTATATATATGGTGGAAATCTTAACAATTAAGTTAATTGTGTTTTTTTTCTTTTTTTTTTTTTTGAGACAGAGTCTCACTCTGTTGCCCAGGGCTAGAGTGCCATGGCGTCAGCCTAGCTCACAGCAACCTCAAACTCCTGGGCTCAAGCAATCCTTCTGCCTCAGCCTCCTGAGTAGCTGGGACTACAGGCATGTGCCACCATGCCCAGCTAATTTTTTCTATGTATTTTTGTTGGCCAATTAATTTCTTTCTATTTATAGTAGAGACAGGGTCTCACTCTTGCTCAGGCTGGTTTTGAACTCCTGAACTTGAGTGATCCACCCGCCTCGGCCTCCCAGAGTGCTAGGATTACAGGCGTCAGCCACCGCGCCCGGCCAAATTAAGTTAAGTGTTGATGCTTGAATTGATGATGAAGTGAGAATAGAGATGTGTGAATGGATGAGTGAATAGAGGTGTGAAGACAGAATGGTAATTCTAGCTATTTTGGCTCTGCTACCAGGTTTGCCTTCAACTATGATCTTACAAAGCAATGTTGTCCCTTCAGTGAAATATCAATTTACAGGGTCACCCATGATCAAGCTATTCTGT